>JACEIK010007659.1:0-72382 GCA_018107945.1 Datura stramonium
GTGTGTTGTGTTGAGTTGTTGTTGGTTGGTTGTGTAAATATTTTTGTTTCTATCGAAATTATCGATATTTTTAAAATTTTTGTTGAATTTTTTATGATTGGGTTCCTCGACATTTGTTTTCGGTGCTTTTACCGAGAATAGTCCCATTGAACCGATGTCGTAAATAGTGACCATTTCCTATGATGGATGGATGACGACCGTCTTAAGGGAAATGTAGCCGATAGGAGTAGTTTTTTCTTTCCTTTATTTTCTTTCTTTTGTTTGTTTCCCAAACGTGTTGTTACTTCATGGTTCGAAATTCTTGTTGCGTGTTGTACATGATATTAAGATGCAAAGGTGATTCGTATGAAAGAATTAAAATGTGTAAACATGTTGAGATACCTAGGCCGTAGAGTTCGATTCGGTGTGATCAAGGCTTAATATTGAATTCTTGTAATTAGCTGATTGAAAAGTCTGTGAATATGTCTTCAGTTGAGCATGTGCAATGAGTGTGAGGTGAGGTTTTGATTATTCCATGCTATTGTGAAGTGTCTAGAACTTGCCTGGTGTGTGTACGAAACGAAATGAAGGAAATGAAGGATGTGTATTGTACGAGAGGATGTAGGCATTTCTTTGATTAAACCGAAAAGTTTTTCCATTATCATACCTACCTTGAATGTACATCCTAGTTAGCCTTACTGAGCTCTTTTAGCCAATTTTTTTCTTTCTTTGATTTGTGATACAAACCGAGTTTAATCCCTTTTTCATTAGCCATAGAATTTGATCCAAAACTCTTAAGCGCTCAAGAAAACTAATTTTCCCAATAAAGTGTAAGGGAGTGAGAATTGTGGAAAAAGGAAAAGCTATGGTGAAAGTAAAGAAAGGTCAAAGGTGCACTTGATGAAATTAAATAAAATAAAAGATGTGTAACTAATCTTTGTTATTAAGTCGAGTGTGCTTAAAGAAATGGGAACAAAATAATGAAAAACTTCAAAATGAGAGGATGGAGGAAGAAACAATGCCCGTAATGAAGGGGATGTATTGAAAGCGCTAAGGAAGCTAGCTGCTATTATTGGTTAGCCCAAGATTTACTAGTTCCTTAGCTTACATTACAACCAGCCTAAGTCCTACGCGATCTTACATCACGCATCCATATATTAGTGGAGTAATAAACTAGAGGCAAGCCTAAGGTTCATGACATGATGCATGTGAAATCTTTGGGAGAGAGAGTGAAATCGTGTTCATATACCCCTACATGTAATGCTTTGAAATCATATGATTGAAAAGGGGGAAATTCTCTTGTGTTGTGAGGGCACATGCTTGACCCAGTGATTGAATTTCGTGCTCCGATGTCTTGATCACCTGATTTGCATGAGTTTGCCGAGATCGAGAGTCGATTCTTGAGTTTAGGAGGTCTTGATGTGGTGTATGTCATTGTATTGATGAGACCATGCATGTTTTCTTGATGATTTTCTATATTAGCAAACATCCAGGCTTTTTAGTTTGTCTGTCGAAACACATGGAAAGCCCACTCTGCAAATAGATGGTAGGCTTGAACAGAATGCCAAAAAGTTGTACAGCAAAAGGATCCTGGTGGTCAGATTTATAGACTCAAATGCTTCATTTTGCCTTGGTCAACCTTGTATTTTCAAATATAGCAACACACAATTAAAGGAATGAGCTACCAATCACATGATTCATTGCTTTGGTAATGGAAATCTTCCGTAAGTCACACACAGCGAAACTGAATGATTTGTCATGAGTGGAGCAGCACTGTTGAAAGATGCTATAAGATATGGTCTTACAGGATTTGTCAACATCATGAAAGATTTCCGCTTCCTCAAAACATTTCAGACTTGTCATTTCATGAATTCAGATAATTTTTGCAAGACATTTGAAAAACAATTATACAAATGAAATACCACCTTGATATATTTATCTGATCACTCCTAATAGTACTCCATTTCAACCAGTTGGCTTTCTTCGGCCCAGTGCCCTTCGCTGTGTGTAAGTCAGCCGCACACCGAGGAGAAATTGGCCGAGGAACCCAATTCCGAGAGGGTCCACGAGGTCTCCGTGGCACGGAGGAGTGCTCCACGATACACTCCGTGCCACGCTTGTTGTTATTTCGGGAAAAAATTCTCAATAGTATAATATATTAATTTAGTTTTATTTTAAACATTCACTTGGTTGAGCAAGAACGTATTACAAAAGGCTGAGGGGACAAAATTTCAGATTTCTTCTCTATCTCTTTCTTTTTTATCTCAATTGTTTGTATGATTTATACTCATTTGATGACCTTTTAATCCAAAATGAGTGGCTAAATTCACTTCTTGTCGAGGTTAAGAACAATTGTGTTGGATTGTAATTGTTGATCATTTAGTTTTCTTTTCTTCAATGGTGTTTTATCAATTCTTGTTCTTACCGCATTAATGTTTGGCCAATGTTAATGTATATCTAAAAAATCCAATTTTGATTTTGAAAAAGGAAAGAAATTGGAAAGTTGTGAATTGGTAGGATCTCATATCTTTCTTATTTGGGTAAATTGAGAATTGGATTTACATTCGACAGAAATATATATCGAAAGTCTTATTAGTCAATTAAGGAATCGGTTTTGTATGGATAGAACATGAAATTTTTTATCACGTAAATATATATTGAAGGTTCATGATTCTTAAGTTGGGTAGGAGACGAAAGTTCCAATCCATAGGCAATAATTTTTGACTAGCAACCGAAGGAAAGATTAACTGAATTGTATTGATAAATTACTTCCCGCATGTTCGTTTGAATTTCGCCTGTCTATCAAGCATAGCTCGTACTCACTTTTATAATTTTGTCTTAGATTTGCATTGATTAGGAAACTAAACTCTCAAAATCTCATTTAATTTGTTGTCCGTATTCTTAAAGATATAGTTCATTAACACTTAAGTTGAATATTACCTTAGTTCAACACCGTGATCGATACTGGGCTTACTTAAGCCATTTTACTACTTGTTCGACCACGTGCACTTGCGTGGTAGTTACCAAACGCCCGAACACTCATCCCTATACAACCTGCCTCTATAGCAGATCTCGAGAAGAAGGAGGGGTAACTACTATCATGCCTCAGTTTCCTAGTTATAAAATGTGGTGCACAACATATTTATTAGCAGACTCTACTAGACTTGACTCGTAGAATCCCCCGAGATACGACCTCGCCTCCGATACCAATTTATCATATCCCACCTTGAAGGCATGATTGGCACCTAATGCCATACTCGGAATTTTGGTGGACCTAGCTAGACATAGGCACCTTTGCTGCCTACTAGCGACTCAAAATCAAGAAAACAAACTTCTAATCTCACTGTGAACACAAATGCGCCGACAAGGCCACGCAACAACTGTAAAGGAAACTGCCTAACTCAAAGAACTATAACATTAATAGGTATACTATGCGGCTTAATACCACCATGATGTCTAATTATAATGTAAAGGAAAATAAGTAGCTATACCAGCTCCTACACGATCGAATCTATAAAATAAGACATACATGGGCCCTACATACCACAACCACCCACTATCTCGAACTATTGTCTCAAGCCTCTAGAGTTAAGATATTGGTCGCACAAGCCCCGGCCCTACCCAAATGCTATACAAATAAAAGGTGGATAAATCTCACATCGGCAACTCAGCAGGTGAGCTACAAAACTGCCAACTCTCTGGGTCAAAAATGCTGGTGCACCTCAAGATTCCCGTCACCTCAGGCGCATGCCTTAGGTTGCTTTAGTACATTATAAATAATGTAAGGCAAATAAACAGACTAACAAAAGTCACAGCAAATCCAATAGACATAACAAAGGCAAAAGAACTGTGTTTTCATCCAATTGATTTATAAACATTGCGTGAATTATGAAAGAAATAAGATCAGTATATCTTCCAGGCATTCTACTAGCTACAATAGCAAAGGCAGAGAGGCAAACAAGACCAATCCAGCTCATGGTTCTGTTGGCACAAATCACTGGTGTGGTAAACCACATGTAATTTCATATTCTGCAATACTCAATCGGTACATACTAACATAGTTTATAGTAGTTGAGAGTAATGATACCCAACCCACCTGTCACCAAATTCCATAACTGCAACTCTGCTGGGCTTCCAGGACAGCACAGAGTCTGGAGGGCTCTGGCAACTGCAATCAGGCATCAAGGGTTCGGGTGAGGGTGAGTGGATGGGTAGACATCAGCAAAAATAATGTTCAGCTACATGGATGATCATGAATATGTCTTTGAATGGAAGTATACGTCTCCCTTTTCTTAATAACATATATTCTTGGAGAATCATAGGAACTCAAAGATGATACAAACTGAAAATTCATGAGGTTGGATCACGAAGGTTATCTTAGGGTTGTCCTAACTCACAGAAACATCCAGATCACAACCAAGTCACTCTGGGTATGATCTGCCTCATGCCTGGTCACCGCTATCGCTCCTGAAAATCAGATAGTCATGCACCCGCACACTCCCGTGACTATACCCGATTAGAGGATCCCCGATAGTGATCATAAACTTTATTGGTCTAGACAGATAGGGCGTGATCCTGGAGTGGCCTAAACGATACTCTAAAAGTCGTGGCTAGACAAGTATAGTACATAAGCCACTAGTAAGTACCACTTAAGACCAACTATTAGTTTCTTTTGGTTAGAGAAACTATAGGGCCGCTACTAATCGTACATGCTCTGAGTAGTCAACCCCTATCCTCCCTAGGAGGCTTCATCGTAATTCTTAGCTTGAAAGGTAATATCAGATTACTATGGTTCAGTCCGATTGATCTTAACATGGTCTCAAGATTTCATATGTCTTCTCGGGCATTACCTAACCTCGTAGGTAAGTCTATTTAGACTTAGCCACTCACGACAACCCGAACCCGAGTATCTCATAAGGGCAGGCTAGGCGCGTCTCGACATTCAACTACCGATGTCCTCCTTAGGTACCCACCATTCGTCTAACTCGTATAACCTGGATGAATTTCGAGTGACTTGTATGAAAAGCACAAGTCGACACTACAACTAATAGTCACTAGTAGTGGCTAACTACATGGCAAAGCATCACTATTTCATTGGGCACTCCTAGTGTCATTTGACTCTAGGGTAAGACCACTTACTTAAATTCGGCCCCCGGAGGCGTCTAGGCATGCGAATGGCCTGGCGAGCTTAATGTACCATGTGCGGCACCCAACTATAGCACCTGATCGCGCCCTATGTCATTCAATTTACCAACTCATGCCAAAACAACTAGTCCTAAACTTCTCTAAGGCCTTGGCATGGAAGCAAAGCACTGTATCTTCTACTAATATAGTGAAAAGAATAATAGAGGAATTTCAGATACTCCTAGCGTGAGTCACACTTAGCATATTCTTTCCCGATGAGGATACTATAAAATTCTCTAAAACATCTTTGTTGAAAATCAAACCATGAATTTTATGACCACATTCATCGCACAACATCTTATCACAACATGTATAATCCTTATCTAATAACAAAAGCTATTTATAACATATAGAATTGTTATCTACATTCAAAACATAGTCCTATCATCATATGACGAGAATAACTTGCCAAAGTGGATAAGCCCCACATACCTCGAATGCCGACTCACCCATTAAACAATTTCCACTCAAGCTCCGCAATTCCACTTAGTTGTCTCCTTTACACTAAGAGAATATAATTATTTTCAACAATAAGAATGGACAATAACAGTACCTCTTCAATAGGGTTAACTATAATTTCAACTCTATTTCCTTCAATTGAGAACTTACAATATCTCGAGGGTTTAGAAGGAATAAATGCTTACTTATTGTACGTGGCTATTACAATCCAATTTATACCTCAGAATCTTTATCAAGGGGTTTCTGTGTCGAGCGAATTTTCAAAAATAACTCCGTAGAGATGCTTCCCATAGACCTTAACTTGTTACCCGAAGTTGATTTGCGTTTGGACAGACTCTGACTCGCAGTAATCTCGATCAAAACCGATGAAAGTTGCATTTTCTCTCTACTCTTGGCCGAAAGTATTAAGTATTTTAAAAATGAAATAAACTCAACCCTTAAAACATATATATATATAAGGTGGTAAGAAAGGGCGTGGCGCGCCGCCCGTAGTGCAAAGAGCGCGAGACGTGCGCGGGTCAAGTTCGCGTGATTGTGGTGCTTCAAGGCACTTGGCCTCCCGTGGGTCACTCCTTGTGCTCGCTCAACTCGCACTCGCTCGTTCATTCCCCGAGTTTCATATGCATCGTACGAAAATATCGATAGACGTACAAATGCATCGGTTGAATGATAGAAACTTACTATGTAAATGTAAAAGCCTCTACTACTAGAAAGAGCCGATGGGACAATACCCCAACTAGCTCACTAGGTATAAAACTAAAGAAATGGTAAAAATATAAAGCTGATAACGTCCTTGAAGAATGAGGACTCACCCAAGTGGGAATAAGCAATGACTAATCAAAGAATGAGCTATCTACGAGACTGAGATGGATCACTTGGACATATATCATAAGATGATATAGCATAAAGCATGCGGTCAATACTTTCAATGTACTGACATGTAAGGTATATAAAACATGCTAGTAAAACATTAGCTCAAAATCATGAATATATATCAAGATGGATCATGAGAGTAAGGACCACATGCTAAAGGCTATATATCTAAGATGTACATAATCATAAGCTATTCATCATAAGATAAACATAATGACTCGAGGTTTTGAAAAATGTAAATCACATAGTGCCATACTTGAAGAAATAGCTAAAAACTCATAATATAATTAATGGGTCAAATATGTTATAAGACATAATATCATAAGACTTGATGCATGCCCAAAAACATTAAGATCGCACTCGAGTTGAAATGAGAAGATAGGGATTTTCTACACCAGCCGCCGATCAAGTCTTCTTGTGACTCTTTTTTGGGTAGGCTATGAGTCTTGGAGTGACTCATGGGGAGGGTCCATAATTGGTTAAAAATTAGGAAATTGAGTGACCACAGTGAGACCACGAGCCGTGGTCAACACCATGAGTCGCTGTGTGAGTCGCCAGTGAGTCGTTGACTAAATGCTGGAAAATCTCTAAGTAGTTGCACTTAATGGGTCCTCACCACGACACGCTGGGGACGCCACGAGTCGTGATGTCGCCCGTGGTGACCCCTAGGTGGAGCCACAGTGAGAACTATGGGAGGTGACCACGCAGTCGTGGTCACCAATAACGAGTCATTAAGTAGCCCGTGGTGACCCCTAAAGAGGAATATTTGTTCGCTAAGTAACGGAGATGTCACGAGTCGTTAGTTCCCGGTAATTTGTGAAGTCAGGGCCATTGGCGTGTTGGGGAATCTATAGAAAAATTTTCAAGGCACATCATGATTGGGCACCACTTGTCTCCCTTACCTCACGACTCTTGTGGAGTGCCCGGTGGGGGCTTGCAGGTCCTTTTTCCCCAAGGAATTCTAGGAGCTCTACGTACTTCCTAAACTCCTAGACACTAAACTATGTTGTTTTGGGTTTTAACTGGGTTTCTAGAGGGGGTAATCGGCTATTTATTTCATTTCTCACATCTCTCAAAAGATAGAACCTGGCACTCTCTCAAAAAGACTAGAGCAGGTTTTTGGCACCGACCTCCTTAGATTTAAAGGATTCTCAGTGGATTTCCCATCACCAGGTATGTGGGAATTCAACATGGGAATAGCTCTTCCTCAGGTCCCCAAAATTATCATTAGTTTTCCCATATTACTAGAAAAATGTTGAGAATTCACTGATAAAATATTATCCACTTTACTTAATTATTAGCATATTAGGTACATAAAAATGTCACCTCGATCAGCTTGACTATAGTTAATCCTTGATGTGTCCGTGATGCCTCCTAGTTATCACTATTTGAATCAATATATGATTTAGTGGTTCTTTAGTAGGTCATGACACTTTCAGATTAGTAGCTCTTACCACTAGGATCCTAGCTTCTTTGCATTGCGCCTTGTCTTTTAGACGGTTAGGAAGCTTCAGATACAAACCACTAGTCATAGAACACCAATTACATACTCTGAATCCGATAAGACTACTGTGGTACTTCCGTATAGTAGTCAATTTAGGACTATCTAGTGGGAGTAGGACTAGCACCGAGAAGACTGGGGTCTCAGCGAACCTGTGCTCCCAAAACTATGTTGCCACCGTAGGTTATATTTCTTTATTGGCCTCATGGCCCTGCACTCCGTGATCACTCAGCTCATGAATTTATACCCCGGTAAGGCACTGGGTCTTACCGATGGGCTATGTACATCCACGTCTAGCTCACGTGGTTATATATCTGCTATAGCCTCCCACTAGTAAGCCTGGCCCGCCTCCCATATTAGTCACTTCTCGGGATTAGTCTCGCATAATATTTTAGATTAGTATCTCGTGATTCGTGACATGTATTCACCATCGATAGGGTCATTTTCACCATCTCAAGATATCACAATTATTCAAGCTCAGCAGATTTCAATTGGTCATTGCATGTATGCCCAATTCAGTTTATTTATTTCTTTATGTTATGGTTTCTCTCACATACTCGCAGACATTTAAAGTAATCGACGCATACCTTTTATGTTGTATAATTTTATGATATAGCTGTGCTCTCGCATCAAAGACCTAGCGTATCCCGCCTCGTAAGCTTTCGCTGCATCCTTTGGTCCCTCATTTTGGAGGACGAGGATTATTTATGTTCCGCCATATATTTCTTTTCATTAGATTTAGAGTTAGCTCCTTAGATTGTTCCAACAACTCATCGATAGATGGCTTTAGACACGTACATAGCTTCTCGTGATCGTCGCCTTTGTTCCAATTTTTTTAAAACTTTATGATTCATTTTTCATAAATGTTTATATTATTAATTTTAAAGCTTCCACTAAGTTGTTACATAGAAAGTTAGTGTTATGGTAGACCATGGGTGCACTTGGGGTTACTTATGACCTGGGGTGCACCGTGTCTCGTCTAGGGTATAGACTCGAGGCATGACAAACTTGGTAATAGAGCACTAGGGTTTAGAGTGTATCCTAGGATGTCCAAGGCAACTTCAATTAGAGTCCTTTTCATGGGTGTGAAGGTGCCACACACTTATGACGGGATGCTACAGATGTTATTAGAAAACTCCTTTTTCATACTCTTTATGGTGTGTTGAAATTCAATCAGAATCATTCTTCTAACTCATGCTCGTTTCATTGCAAAAGGGAAATCATGCATCCAAATTTAATTTGGTAATGGAAGAAGGGTCCGTAATGCCACTCAACTGCCCACCACCTCCAACAAATTTCAAGATGACTCAATGTCCTCCATAGAGTTCAAATAAGGCGCCCATCCACCGCTTCACCAATAGGTACCAATCGTGTGAACCGTAGGTGGTTTCGATCAACAATAATGGGTCTACAGCTTGCCGTCCAAGTTCAGGATTTGCCTGGATGAACCCTCTGTGTTTGCACAGATCTAAGGCTGAGAGGATCCATGAGTTCATGGATTAGATTAGAAAGATCACATGAGTTATGGGTGCCACCCAGGGAGAGTGCCGACCCAGCTTCCTACCACTGAAAGGGTATCCCATCCGGGCAGAACAGTTGAAGGAGGGGAGACCAACTGGAGTAGGACCTGGTGGAATGGGAGGAGTTCACTATAGCATTCCTACATAGATTCTTCCTGAGCTTAGGGAGGCTAAAGTGGTCAATCATGAATCAAAACAAGGAAATTCTGACGGTAGAAGAGTATGCACTGAAGTTCACAAGGTTGTCTAAAATATTCTCCACAGAAGCCGAGCCAAGGGCTCATATTTCAAAATTTTGTTAATGGGGTGTCGAACTTGATCCTTAAGGAGGCAAAGATCGCAATGCTTATTAAGGACATCGATCTCTCTAGTCTCATAGTTCATGCCAAAGAAATTGAGGAAGAAAATTAAAAGACTTGGAGCAGAGAACAATGGGCAAGAATCGCCGCCGATTATAGCCATCGTAGATCTCGGGCGGCCAGTCGCCTATAGCAACAAAGCAGAGCAGAGGGCTCCAAAGACCTACCTACCAAGGCCCCTACCTTTCACCCCACAAGGATTGGAATGGTGGAGCATCCGGCCTACAATCCCGAGTCATAGCGCCTGTAAACCACTACATTTACCCAAATTTGCCCTAAGTGTGGCATGAACAATCCAGAGAGTGTCTTCAGTACGAAAGGGTTGTTTTGGGTGGGACACTGGTCATCTGGCCAAAGAATGTCTACACGCCAGAATGGGAGACTATAATCTACCGATTGAGGCGGCTCCACCGAGCCAACTCAACAAGCCAACACTTTAGGTACGGATGGCCGCTGTCATAACTAATTTACGCTTTTCCTCTCGTCAGATCAAGAGCTCACCCTCGATGGTTACGTATGTTACGCCTTTTTCATATAGACGTGTATTCCTATTAGATCCAAGAGCACACTTTCATTCGTGACTTCTATGTAGCATTCAAGTTTGATATTAGTCTAGAAGTTCTCTCCGAACCATTCTCATTCTCCACTCCAATTGGTGAGTCAGCTAGGAGCCAGCTGGGTGTATAGAAATTGCCTGATCAATCTTAAATAAGGTCATTCCACCAATACAGAGTTAGACATGGTTGACTTTGACCTCATTCTTGAATGGATTGCTACACTGTAGAGTAAGACATGGTTGACTTTTGACCTCATTCCCGGCATGATTAAGTTTATACCGTTATGCCTCAATCAATCAGAGAACTAGGGTCAATGTGTTTAGTTCCCAATGAGCCAGTATTAGAGGACAGCAGAGTTCACCCGCCTTATGGCCTGGGCTTATTTCACCCATGACCAAAGCTTGGCTTCCAAAAGGTGTATTTATCATCTAGCCTGTGTTTCAAGATTCACTTCTAAGACCTCGACTCATACAATGGGCCCAATTGTCAGCGAGTCTTTGATGTGTTTTCTTCAAGATCTTCCGAGTTCCTCTTGAGCCGGGAAATTAACTTTGGCATAGACCTTCCCGCATATTCAGCCTCATCTCCATCCTCCTAACACGGCTCCAATGAGCTAAGAAGTTGAAAGAGCAACAGAAGACCTTCTTTGATAAAGGTTTTATCACCTGATCTCTCCTTGGGTGCTCCTAGCATCGCTTTTGTGTGAAAGAAAGATGGTACCCTTAGAATGCACGACACGCCACCGAACAAGGTCACAATAAGAACTGGTATCCCCTACCCAGGATTGATGACTTGTTCGATAAAATTTAGGAGCTGTAGTTGTTTCTCCAAGATTATCTCAAAGTTGGGGTATCATTAGCCAAGAGTTAGAGAGGTGACATAAGCGAAAAACAACTTTCTAAACCTCGCATGGTCACTATGAATTCTTCTGCTATGTCCTCTGACCGACTAATGCCCCTACAACTTTCATGGACCCGATGAACAAAGCTTTCTACAAAGATTCAGACATGTTCATCATTATATTTATCGATGACATTTTGATATACTTATAAATGAGGAAGAACATGCTAATTACCGGGAGATAGTGCTTCGTACACTCGAGACCGCCATTGCTCACTCAAGTTCAAGAATGCACTGTAGTTGAAGTCCGTGACTTTCTCGGGTCACGTGATCTCGAGTAAGGGTATTTAGGTGGATCCTCAAAAGATATCAATGGTAAAAGACTCCGGCCCAAACTACCTCCCTAATCGAAATCGAAGTTATCGGGTCTAGCCGATTATTACCGACATTTTGTAAGGTTTTTCCTCTATCAGATCTCCTTTAACTAAGTTGACTCGTAAAAGGCAGGAAATTTCAAGTAATAGGGATAAGCGTGTGAGAAGAGTTTCCCTAGTTGAAACTCCGACTCACTATCGCTCCAATTTTGAATTCTTTACCCGAAGGAACATATGGGCTTTTAGTGTATTGCGACGCATCCATAGTTGGACTCACTGAATTTGATGCAGAGGGGTGGCAGATAGCCTATCCCTCCAGATGCATTTCAAGGTTCATGAAAAGAACCATCTAAATCATAACCTCGGAGTTGGCAAAATGGTGTGTTTGCATTGAAAAAATTGAGGCACTACCTATATAGGGCTCACATGGATGTTTTCACCGATCACAAGAGCCTTCGTATGTGTTCACCAGGAAGATATGAATCTTCGTCAAAAAAGGTCGTGGAGCTACTAAAGGACTATGACATGAGTGTGCTGTATCACCTAGGCAAAGACAATGTGATGGCCGATACCCTGGGCAGAGTTTCTATGTGGAGCGGGCTCATATTGGAAGAGGACAAAAGGAACTCGGCAAAGGATATCCATTGTTTAGCCCGCTTGGGAGTACAAATGGTTGATATAGCTAAGGGCAGAGTAGTGGTACAAAGTGGACTGATTCCTCATTGGTAGTTAAAGTTAAGTCAACGCAGATCAAGATCCCATAATTATTTAAACCGAAGGAGGCGTTCTTAGAAAAGAATTGGAGGCTTTTCTTCCATGGGGGGGGAGATGGTGTATCT
Source organism: Datura stramonium (assembly GCA_018107945.1). Classification (NCBI taxonomy): domain Eukaryota; kingdom Viridiplantae; phylum Streptophyta; class Magnoliopsida; order Solanales; family Solanaceae; genus Datura; species Datura stramonium. The sequence continues at coordinate 12,486 of JACEIK010007659.1, forward strand.
GCTACTGTGGTAGGTTGTGCATACAAGATGTGGGTGAATTGGAGACAACAGATAATCGGATAGCCTAGTTCGAGATATTCCATCCACCCGTGCTTCTAAGATGTACCGTGATTTACTGGATAATTACCGGTGGAACTAAGATGAAGAGAGACATCACATAATTTGTAGCTTACGTGCTCGAACTACCGCAGGGTCAAAGTAGAGCACCGTAGATTAGGAGGATATGACTCGTGGATATCGCCCACTCACATGGAAGTGGGAAGAAGTAAATATGGATTTTCATGTGTCTACTGTGACTAAGCCACAACATGATTTAACTGGGGTGATAGCTGATCTGATGACTAAGTTAGCACACTTCCTCCCAGTTAAACTATAGACCCGTAAGGATCATGTTAGCTTTATATCCGAGAGTTGGTTCAACATCATGGGGTGCCCCCGTCCATCATTCTCGTATAGAGGCACCTAGTTTACCTCTTATTTATGGAAATCTTTCAAAAGGGACTCGACACCTGTGTCAAGCCTTCAAGATAAATTTTCACCAACAAAGCAGATAGACAAGCCGAGCTTTAATTATCCACTTGGACAATATGTTGAGAGTGTTCGTGATCGATTTCAAGGGTAGTTGGGATGATCACTTTCCACTCATCAAGTTTGCGTACAACAACAACTACCACTTCAATATTCGATGACCCCGCTTGAGGCATTGTATGGTAGAAGGTGTATATCTCCTATCGGGGTGGTCTCAAGTCTGGTGAAGCTACGATGATGAGCCGTAATCAATGACGAGCAATGTAGAAGGTGCAACTTATCAAAGAGAGGTCGAAAAATTAACATGAAAGCAGTCATAAATCTTATGTTGATGTGAGGAGAAGAGAATTAGAGTTTGTGTGGATGACTGGTTTATCTAAAAATTTCACCCATGAAAGGGTGATGAGATTTGGGAAGAAAGAAAATCCCGCTCGAGATATGTGGACCCTATAGAATTTTTGAAGAGAATTGGCAAAGGTGGCATATGAGCTAGAATTACCCGCAAAGTTAGCATCGGTGCACCCGCCTCCATGTGTCACTACTATTGAAGAAGTGCATCTATGATCCGGCCAAAGGGTTCCCAACCTCCGACAAGCAGGGAGGAAAGATAGTCTCTCTTACGAAGAGGTCCTAGCTTAGATCCTTTGACAAGGTGTTCATAAGCCGAGGAACAAAGAAGTAGCTTTAGTCAAAATCTTGTGGAGAAATCAACATGTAGAAAGAGCACCGTAGGAAGTCGAAGGTATATGATGTCTAGATACCCACACTTATTCCCTTCCAAATTTCGCTTCGCTTAAGGTATCAATTTTTCCCTAAAAACTCATTTAGTTACTTGTTCAATCCATGTGTCCCAGCTTTCTTTCATGTTAATGAATGTGTGTGAAGGGGATTCATGAACCGAGTTCATTCATGTAGTTCATGAGGTAGTCATTTGGTTAGTTTTCGCCATTATCAACATTTGAGCATAATGATTGCAATTCACTACTTATGTATGTTTTTCAACATTCGAGGACAAATGTTCCTAGAGGGAGATATTGTAATGCCCTGAAACCCCAAGATTAGACCGGAGTTGAAATAGAGAAGACATGATTTTTTGCACTGTAAAAGAACGAGTCGCCTTGTGACCCGTGGGGTAGGCCACGAAGTCGCGGAGTGACTCATGGAGAGCTTCGACATGGATGAAAATGAAATTGAGTGACCACGAGTGAGACTATAAGTCGTGGTCAACAATTAATCACTTTATGTGAGTCATTGTCAAGGGTTGACTAAAATTGGAAAATTCAAAAAAGAAGTGCACTTAATCAGTCCTCACCACGACTGGTTTGGTACACCACGAAAATGTGATGTAACCCGTGGGAAGTAACTCGCAGGTTTCTAACTGAGGACTATGGGAAGTGACCACGAGTCATGGTCACCTAGAATCTAATCATCAAGTTGCCTCGTGGTGCAACCCCTCAAGAGAAATTGTCTCCGTTGGCAACTAGAGACATCATTTGAGCCGTTAGGGAGTTTTGCTGAATTTCCTAAACTCCTAGACTCTAAACTACATCATTTTGGGTTTTAATCGTAAATTTTAGAGGGGTTAACCGAAGGTTTATTTCATTTCACATCCCCTCAAAAGTTAGAATATATGGAATTCCTCTAAAAGATTCCAGAGCGTAAGCTGTGTGGCAAGCAAATTCTCCTGCATTTTCAAGGGATTACCTCGTGGATTTCCATCACCAAGTATGTGAGAATCTCAACAAGGGAATAGTTCTTCCATTGTGTCCCTAAATCTTCTATCTTCTCTATTAGTTCTAGCCCGAACTTTTGAATTAGAATAAATGATATGTCGTACTTTTGTTTATAGCACGCGGGAATATGGTCTATGTTGATTGTTGTCATATTTCACGCACTCGTTATCATGTTAATGCTCATTCTTTTTTGAATGGTTTTATCCCTAACTTTGAATTTAGTAAACTAGAATTTTGCTCGTTGGACTAGTTATTCCTTTCGTTTGATTTACGCTGGGTTTCTCATATTACTAGAAAATGTTGAGAATTCAAGTGATGTTTGTTAGTCCGCCTCCTTTTACCAATTATTAGCATATCCAAAAGTATAATACAAAAATGTTGCCTAATCAATGGACTATAGTTAATCTTTTTGAGGTGTCTGTGATGCCCGATCTTGGGCACTCTATACCAAAAGTGATACACAAATGCGTCGTTTCGACTTGTTTATCTATTGTCATGTGTACAATTTCATGTGATTCTTAGGTAAATGAATTTATACTAACCAACATGATTAGTGTTGTTTTGCGTAGAAGGAATTTTGGAAGCTAATGTACAAGTTGGAGAAGTGCGGGAATGGACTTGGAAGCAAGAAGTGGAAGTTGACAAGGGAAGCTGGCAAAATAGTGCCCGCGATGGCACCATGTCACGCTACTATCGCTTGAGGCATTCCGCCTTGATGAATAATTTATTTCAAATTCCAAATGAGGCTCAAGCACTCCGCGTGGCATGGAGGCGTTGCTCGCGATGCACTCCGTGTCACGTCGAGTGTTATTACATGGAACCTCAAGTTCCAAAGAAGGTGCGATAGCACCGTGGGGCACGGGAGGAAAGGCTCCGTGATATGTCATGCTACGCCGAGGTGCGCTACTCCGGAGCCAGTTCCAGCTTGGGGTCATGATAGCCCCGTGGCACTTGAGGCAAGCTTCCCGCGATACACTCCGTGCCACGTTCGATATTCCTAAGAAAATTCTCAATAGTATAAATAGCACACTTGAAGTTTTATTTTAAACATTCCGACTTTTTTGAGAAAGAACGTGGGTAGCGTGAAGTTGAGAGGACGAAAATTCTAAGGTTCTTCTCTATATCTTTTTCCTTTAATTTCACTGCTTGTATGAATCTCTACTTATTTGAAGATGCGTTTAATCCACAAATGAGTCGCTAATTCACCTATTGCTAAGGTTAAGGATAATTGTAGTGGAATTGTAATTATTGATCATTTTAATTTTCATCTTTTCTTCAATGGTTGTTCTATCACCTTGTTCTTACTACATTAATGTTTGGCCAATGCTACGTATATCTTAAAATCCAACTTGATTCTGAAAAGGAAAGTAATTGACAACATGTGAATTGGTAGAATATGATCTTTTCTTAATGTAGAAAATTGAGAAAAGATTTACGTCAGAATAGAAATATATCCGAAAGTCTTATTAGTCATTTATGGAATCGGTTATGTATGGCTAGAGCATGAGATTCTTATATCACGTAAATGTAGAATATGTTGTCATTATTTTAATTGGATAAGAGCCGAAAGATCCAATCCATTGGCAATTAATTCCTTACTAGCAACCGAAGAGAAAATTAGCTGAATTGAATTAAGAAATTACATCCCCCGCATGTTTGCCTTGACTCGCCTTGTTAATTGCTATTGTTCGACTTCAAATTTTAATCTTGACTTAGATTCTTATTACTTAGTAATCTTAACTCATAAAACATTAATTGTTTAGTTGAAATTTCATAGAATACTGCTCACTAACGCTTAGTGAATTACTACCGTAGTTCACCCCGTGGGATCGATACTTGCTTCTGAAATAAAGCTTTCACTTACTACTTGTCGGACCATGTGCACTTGCGTGTAGTTTGGCTCAACAAGTTTTTGCACCGTTGCCTGTGGACTCGGCAATTGCAAATTTATTTTCAGTGTTAGTTTACAAATTCAATATAAGTGTTGAAAACTTGATCTTAGCCTTTCTCTGCTGGTGTATTGAATTTTTCCAACGCTGCAAGAGATAAAGGAGTTGGTGGATTCATTTATAGAGCGTAGAGATAATTTTATCGCAAAAGAAGGGAAGCTCTGCAGAAGAAGCTATGAGTTGCTAAAGACAGCAATTTCCGGGATGTTAATGTATCCACAAAAGTGGCAAGCCCACATGCAAATAATGTTACAACTAGTACTGGGCACTGCAGCTAGAGGGAGGTCTGGCTTGCAGAATATGCTGCAATTGTTGCACACCGGGCAATTTATGTCTCCCCATGAAGATCACAACAACATCTTCAAACCTTTTTGGAGATAAGTGACACTTACATTCTACTGAGTATCATCTGACTATGTGAGGCTACATTATTCCCCGTTCTCATTATTGAGGGAAGCAAAGAGGTGGCTGAAAGCCGAACCACCTAACCTCTATCACTACTTGGGATGAATTCTGGTATGAAGATTTTGATACGATCTTTCCATCCGGGAAGACAAATTGTGATTCTTAGAAGTTAGATTCTTAGTTTCAAACAGAGAGATGTGAGAATTTGCATAAGTTTGGGAGGAGGTTCAAGTAAATGTTAAGGGGATTGTCCTCATCATCACTAGTCTAATGATGTGTTGGTGCATACATTCATTAAAGGTTTGGAACCACATACTAAAATTTTAGACTCAATGTACTGGGGAAGGAATTGGATAAGACATATGAGGAGCTTTACACTTTGTTAAATCATATTTCAAAGAGGAAACTGTAATGGAATGCGGACTCAACACGAGAGGAACAAGGAAAGCGGCAGGAGTCTTTGAGGTGGATGGTTTGCTACCTATTGCTACATTTGCATAGTTGCGTTGCAGATCAGCTCAACACCCACTTCAAAATAGTATGAGCTGAACTGCCATGTGCCCTACCAATGCGCTCATCGTGTATGGTGTGAAGTATGTGGAGAGTGGAACACTCACCGAGTTGTGGTGCCAACTGACTCAGAAATTTTGTTGGAACGTCCAGAGGAATAATAATCAACAAAAGATTGCAAATATTACAACTCAAATTATGCAGAACTGTCCAATTTTTCTTGGGAGTAATTGCCATCAAGGACAGAGTTCAATCGCATGCAGAGAAATCAAGGGGGCATCACAATTTTCTGGCCTCAATATAGAGGAAACAATGCACCTCCTCCACCACCCAACAACACCGAGGGATATGTTCAAATACACAATGCAACTGCTTGTATGCAAGGTTGATTATGTGAAATTAGCACCTGACATGAAAAATCAACGCTTAGCTACAAAGGCATTGGAGCATCGCTTGGATAAGAATGAGAACAAAACACCAGGCCCAGGGGAGACTACCAAGTGATACTAACCCAAATTCCAAGTAGGTCAATGTAGTGACCATAAGAAGTGGCATTCAACTCTAAGGAGAAAGAAAGACCACCTCAAAGAATTCAGAGCAAAGGAAAAAGATGGGGAACATGATGATGAGGGGAAGGAAAAGGCAATTTGAGATAGAAAGACCACCACCCCTGCTCCTCCTCGTAGATTAAAGAAGCACAAGGAAGAAGCTTGGCTTTAAGAAATTCATGGAAGTAACAGAAACATGTACATACACTTACCTTTGGTTGATGTTTGAAGAGTGCCAATATGCCGATACATCAAGGACATCGTAGCAAACAAAAAAGAAGATTGACGGAGTATGCTACGGTGGCGCCATCGAGGAGTGCACCTCCCGAATACGTAATGGTGCTGCCGACAAAGCTTAAGGATCCCCGGGAGCTGCACCCATTCGGGACAAAAATAGGGCAATGTATTCGAGTCGTGGATTATGTGATTTGGGGGAGCAAGCATAAACTTGATGCCGACATTGGTGTTCAAGAAGTTGGGCCGGGAATCCTAGACCAACTAATGCGGATCTTATAGCTAGCCGACCATTCTTTCGCTGCACTGGGACAGGTCAGGAGGATGTGCTAGCAAGGCCACCATTTTCCTCGGGATTTCTATTATCTTGGATTTTGAGCCGATGCGGAAGTCCCATTTATTTTGGGACGGCCCTTTCTTGGCAACCCGGGCAAGCTTTGATTGATGTGGCGCTCGGCGCCTAACCATGAGTAAAATGGGCAAAGTAGAGGCTTTTAATGTGTACAAGGGCCATGAAGCTACCGGCCACTTTATGAGAGCTATCAACAATCAATGTGCTAAACAGGAATCACCTCTTCATATTGTTGACTCACCGACCCATTGGAGAGAGCCTTGATGGGCTCCAATCATTTTGAGACAAGGCTACAAATGAGATGGTGCAAGATGCCGAACGAGCCAAAATGGTTTCCGTAAGCAGATTTTGAGCCATTGATGAGGTCCTCGGGGTCCAATTTCCAAAGCCATCAATTGAGGAGGCACCAAAATTGGAGTTGAAGACATTGCCTCCACATCCGAAGCATGTATTTTGGGAAGATGACACCTTTCCAAACATTACCAGAGAACTACCGCAGGCACAAGTGAAAGATGCATTGGTGGTCCGTAAGAGGCTAAGAAAGCAATGGGTTGGCAAATGTCGTACATCATAGGAATTAGTTCAGCTTTTTGCATACACAAGATTTTTATGGAAGAAGGATCCAAGCCAACTGCAACATCGCCGAGGTTGAATCAGAAGTGATCAAGTGGCTTGATGCAAAAAAGACCCATTTCGTGATAAAGTGAATGGGTTAGCCCCTGCTCAAAGGTGTCCCCAAAGAAAGGAGGGATGACCGTGGTCACCAACGAAAAGAATGAGATGATTCCTACACGTATTTCATCACAAAGCTAAGTGAATTTGCATGGGATTACGTGAAGCTCAATAAGGCCACGAGGAAAGATCAGGATCCTATCCTATTTATTGACCACTATGTTATGTGTCAAGAGTATTATTGTTTTTCTTGATGGATATTCATATAATCAAATAGCCATACAACCGTGAGGATCGAAAAGACCATTTTTACATGTCCTATGGGACATATGCTTCTTTCAAGCAGAGTCATTTGGTTCATAATGCACCATCCACATTCCAGCAATGCATGATGGCGATCTTCACAATATGGTTGGAAAATTTTGATAGTATTTATGGATGATTTTCAGTTTTCGGTAATTCGCTTGCTACATGTTTGCGCATTATCTACGTGGTGCTAGCTCTCATTTGAAGACTCTAACCCTTTGTGCTCAATCCGAGAAGTGTCATTTCTTAGTCGAGGGTATCGTCCTTGGCAATAAGGTTTCATGCAAAGGGTTGGAAGTCGATCGCAAGATTAGAGTGATCAAAAAGCTACCACCACCAAGGTCAGTGAAGGGTGTTCGCATAGCTTTCTGGACATGAAGGAGCTCCTACAGACGGCTCATCAAGAATCAAAATTTCCTGTAGACTCAGGCGCTCTGCCATAGAAAAAAAAAGAGGTGAAGTTCGAGTTTGACGAAGATTGTGTTAAAGCATTCTGAGGAGCTAAAATAGAAGATGGTAGAAGAGCCTATTCTCGCCCTGATTGGGAGCAACCTTTTTGAATTCCTAATGTGTGATGCAAGTGACGGGTCAGAGAATGGATGTGCTAATGGAGAATAAAAATTTTCATTCCATTTAATATGCAAGCAAAATTGACGCAACCTAAGTCAATTATACAATACTAAAAGGAGAGATAGCATTGGTGTTTGCATTTGATAAATCTGTGTCCCACTGTGGGTTCTAAATTCAGTGGTGTATACCGATCATAAATTTTAAGATTCTGGGTTGGAAAGAAGGATGCAAAACCCGTACTAATCGATGGATATTGTTGCTATAAGAGTTTGAATCTAGAGACTGTGATTTAAAGGAGCGAGAATCAAGTGGCAGATCACCCATCGCGATTGGAAAGCCTAATAGACAAAGGAAGGTGATAGTATCAAAGAAGAGTTCACAGATGAGCTAAATTTCTTCATAATAAGGAAGTCGAAACTTTGGTATGCAACATTGTGAACTTGCTAGTAAGTGGAGTCTACCCAATGAGGCTACGATCAAGAAAGAAAGAAGTTGAGACATGATTTGTAGGTATTACATATGGATGAAATATGATTCATACAGTAATCCGATCAAGTGATGAGACGATGCATCCGAGAGAGCCAACTATGTAAGGCTAAGGAGGTGTCACTCAAAGATTGTATGGAGGGCACCACTTCTGAGGAGAGCGGACAGCTCACATGGTGCTACGCTGTTTTTGGCCTACACTCGTTTAGAGATTCTATAGCATATGTAAAAATGTGTGATAGAAGTCAAAAAGAATGTACAATTGTTAGAAGAAAGAGATGCCACCAAGAGCATATTAGAGGTTGAAATTTTTGATGTATGGGGAATAGACTTCTCATGGACTGCTTCACTGGCCATTTGCACCGCACAGAAGACTGAGGCATCAAGTGGGTCGAGTAACAACTTTTCCCAGAATGACAACAAGGTAGGACGAAATTTGTGAAAAGCAAATTTTCACCAGTTCTGGATACCCCGAGCTATTATCAAGTGATGGAGGCTCATCTTGTGAATGCACTGCGAAGGAACTTACTAGCTGGCATAAAAGTGGGTAAATGCATGTGAAGAACATCATATCATCCCCAAACTAGTGGTCAAGTAGAGGTGTCAAACAGAGATAGCTGCATTCCCACAAGATGCTGAATGCACAACGAATTGATTGCAAGCAAACTTGATTAAAGGCAAGTGCCAGGGCTAGTGAGAACTCAGCATACAAGACACCAATTGGGACTTCTCCTTACAGATTAGTCTAGTGGAAAGGCATGTCATCCGCCCAGGAGTTGGAGCATCGAACTTTGGGCCGTGAGAACATGGATCCTGGGAGCTAAAGGGTGGAAGAAGAGGTTGATTTCCCCACCCCAAATTGTGATGAGCTCGAGCAGGTGTCATGAGTGCAAAATGCTACAAAGAGAAAACCAAAAAGGTGGCAATGAGCAGGGTATATGGTAACGGATCTCTTGAGCCTAAGGTAGAGTGTTGTTGTTCAACCTAAGGTTGAATCTTTTTCCAGAAAGTTATGTCCAAGTGTTCAGTGGCTGTTTGAAGTGGAGAGAATATTCCCACACGAAGTGGAGTTGTGGCAAGAAGATAGAAGTGCCACAATTTTGGTGAACGGGCAAGATGTGCTACTTATTGGGTGAGGACGTTATTCGAGAGAAGACGCCATCACTCTGTGAGGATGATTGAGATTTAATAACGCGAGCCGCGACGGAAAACCAGCATTGCACTGTGAGGGCAACCCATGAATGTTGTGGCTGTAAAGAAGAGTAGGATTATTTGAAAAAAAAAATATACAAAAAAGAAAAAGAAAATTTTTGAGAGGAAACCTATGATTTCTAAATCTAATTTCTTGTGGTTGGAATGAGTTTCGTGGAACAGGGCAAAAATACAAAAAGCGCAAATGAAAAATCAAGGTAAGAAAATAAAAAATTGGCACATTCCAGTTGAGCCTACGCGGGGGTGGCTCCCGTGTCACTGAGGAGGGCCTCATGCTACCCTCCATGACACGCTGAGGTGTATTCCCGGATTTTTAAAAATTTCCTGCACTGCCGATGTAGTCTGTGGTCACAGGCAAAATCGTGTGTTACCTCCGCACACGCCGAGGTGCATCGCGCCGGGTCACTCAAGTCACCGGGTAACTAAAACCCTCCTTTTAACCCCAAATTCCTTGTTTTTTCCCATTCTCTCATTTCCTCCGACCCACACCCCAAAAATTTCCTTCTCCCCTCTAATCTGACACTGCGACCTAGTGATCAAATTCCTTTGAGTTTTCTCAATTTCATCAAAGTAAAGGTATGTCCTTGAATTTTTCCCTTATTATTGCTCACATATTTCGATTCTTGAACATGTTTTGCGATGAAACCTTTCCCTAAGTAGGAAATAAGATTGAAATCAATTGAGTTATGATTGAATGATGTTCTTAGGACCATTTTTAGTAGATTAGCTCAATGATTGCATGATTGTTGAAGTTCTTATGATATTGATAGTTAGGAAGTTGATATCAGAATAGGAAGAAGACAAAATGCATTAAAATGTTGATAAATTAGGTTGTGCATGTTGTTTGAAGTGAAATGTATCTAGTGATTGATGTTGAATATGCTAAGTTAGAAGAGGGATTTCGAGAGAATACAATTGAGAATTACATAGATTGTTGTGATAAAATTTCAAAGTGCTAATGATGATATAATTGAATCGATGGAGAAATTTTTATTCATTGTACGAAGTCTGAGTAGTACAAAGTAGTTGTTCCATCACTGTATGAGCACTAAGCATGTTGAATGTTATGAATTGCGAAACATGAATGTCTTGTCGAATTTTGTTGATTTATGAAGACTAAGTGTGGGGTGATCCAATTAAACCCAACCCTGAAGCTGTAGCTAACTATGACTTGAATAACATTGGAACCGTATGTTTGAATGTACAGAACAATGTCAGATCGACAGACATGCGTGGCGCATCCACACGGCCACAAAGAGAGTAACATCGGGAATGAAGAAAGATCAAGGAAGACTACAACGGTTCCCTCGAGGAAACACCCGACAAGACGGAACCATATGGGCACCATGAGGGAAGAAGTGGTATGCCAAACATAAAGAAACCAAATACTTCCCTGAGGGGAGCGCATAGCACGGGAACCACCACGTGAATTCCCGCTGGACAGGCTACAGATTGACACCGATGGCTAAAACTTTATTTTTTAAGAACCCAGGAGTACTCCATCTTATCGGGGAATTTATGCTAACCGGAAACCCAATTTTCGCAGCTGTCACCATCAAATTAGAGGACAGGTGGTCACCTTGAACCCCACAATTTGAATGCAATCTTGGGGGCGCTGGACACAGATGCTCATGTCCTCCGTCGCCGAACATCACCCACCTTACGCCGGATATAAGACGCACTCATGTGAGCCCATCGGTCACTCGTGTGGGTAGGCACAAGGAAAGGCTACCATCGACATTGCCCTTATTCTCGATGAACAGGAGACCCGATTTGGTTGAAGATTGTTTGTTAGTGCTCCTCGATCCCGGTGCACATGACCGATGTCACCGGGGATAGAGTTTTTCCCGTGTATGCACCTCAAGGAAGGGGTTGAAAATCAATGTTGGGGGTGGTGACTGATTCCACATGAAGAGGTTCTGATCAGTTAAATGTAGGCATAGATACGGGTTTGGTGGTTCAGCACTTTCTTAAGGGGCCACGGTGGACAGAGGAGGAGGCCCTAGATTAGATCCCTCAGATTGAAAGGCGTGCCTTGGATGTCACCAAAACCAAGGCACTTGACACTACTTATGGGGCCGGTGCTCACACTAATGAGCGACATGCTTGAGATTATCAATACATGGTCCGTATGTATGGATTTAGATGTTGCAAATTTTACACATCGCAGAAGGACCGCACCTGAGGATGAGCTATGGCAGTGTCTAGTTGGATTATCCATTCAACGAGACGCCTGAAGGGAGGCAGTGGGGCCCGATGGCGGAGCCCGTGGATGATGACGTCCCTACCAATGAGGAGAGCACGCCGGGAGGACTAAGATGTTGAGTCGACGAGACTGCGGGGGTGATGTCGATCTTGGGAGGATGAAGCGCCGGCACCTAATGAAGAAATTGGAAGTACTTTGATTGATCAGGAGTTTCACCAACCCAACCTTTGTGATATTTTCTTCCTATATGAACACTCGGGGACGTTGTTCCGATTATGTGGGGTGGGAGTAGTTAGGTGCTAGCTGTTTTGTTTATGTTTACAGATTATACAATTGTGACCCCGTGACTCGTGGTTTCGTGGTTCTATAATTAATGTTGGTGATGTAATGAATCTTGAGCTTCTATTGTGTGTGATGTGTGAATATATGTAAATTATATTTTATCTTTTCTATCGAATTTTTTGTTGGAAATTTTTATGTTGGCTCTCTAGTTTTTCCTGAGCTTCCGAGAATAGTCCCACAACCGACGCTATAGATAGCTAATTGTTCCCTATGATGAATGTATGACGACCGTCTTAAGTTAAATGTAGTCGATAGGAGTAGTTTTTTTCTTTTTCTTCTTTGCATTTAGTTTATTTCCCAAACGTGTCGCTACTTCATGGTGCGAAATTCTTGTTACGTGTTACAGTTTTAAGATGCAAAGGTGATTCGTATGAAAGCATGCAAATATTGTTAAACATGTTGAGATACCTAGGCCTCTAGAATTCACCCGGTGTGATCGAGGCTTAATAATGAATTCTTGTAATTAGCCGATTGAAGAGTTCCAGAATATGTCTTAAGTTGAGCATGTGCAATGAGTGTGAGGAGGTTTCACTATTCCATGCTATTGTGAAGTTCTAGAACTTTCCTTGTGTGTGTACTAAACGAAATGAAGGATGTGGATTGTAGGAAAGAATGTAGGCATTTCTTTGAATAAATCGAAAGTTTCTCCATTATCAGACTTACCTTGAATGTACATCCTAAGTTAGCCCCATTGAGCCTTGAGCCTATTCTTTGAGAGGTACAAACCGTAGTTAATCCTTCTTTTTCGTTAGCCATGAATTTGATCCAAAACTCTAAGCGCTTAAGAAAACAATTTTCCAATAGTGTAGAGTGAGAAGTGTGAAACTAAGGAAAGCGGAAGTTGTGGGAAGCTAAAGAAAAGGTCAAAGGTGCACTTAAGTTGAAATTGATTAATTAATAGTAGAGAGTAAGAATCAATGAATGAGAAAAAATAAAGATGCATAAATACTCTTTAAGCAGTAAGTCGAGTGTGCTTAAAGAAATGGGAACATAAACAAAGAAGAAATTCAAGAATGAGAGGATGGAGGAAATAAGCAAATGTCTCAGATCAAGGTGGATGTATTGAAAAGCGCTTAGGAAGCTAGTTGCTATTATTGGTTAGCCCAAAGATTTAATGTTTCTTATCTTACATTACAACCCATTAAGTCCTACGTGATCTTACATCACGCATCTTTATATTATTGGAGTAAAACACTAGAGGCAAGCTTATTGGTCATGACATGATGCATGAATTCTTTGGGAGAGCGAGCGTAAACGTATTCATATACCCCTACACGTAGTGCTTTGGAAATCTGATGATGGCAAATGGGGTAATTCTCTTGTGTTGTGAGGGAACATGCTTGATGAGAGATAAAATTTCATGTCGGATGTCTTGACTGGCTGATTTGCATGAGTTTCAAAGATTGGAGAAGCGATTCTTGAGGTTAGAGGTTTTAATGTGGTGTACTTCATTGTATTGATAAAACCATGCATGTTTTCTTGATGATTTTGTTTTCAAAATGAATTGCGTATAGCCATAGCTTGAATGGTCGAGCCAAAATAGCTATGAGTGGATTTCAATTGCATGAGATGAAAGCATTTTCGAGGACGAACAAGGTTTTAAGTGTGGGTAAGTGATCTGGGCGTAATTTCATGCCCAAGTGATACTCAAATACTTCATTTCACTTGTTTATCTATTGTTATGTGTGCAATCTCATGATTCTTAGGTAAATGTGAATTTATACTAACCAACATGATTAGTGTTGTTTGCAAAAGTGTAATAATAACATTCGTGGTTATTATCTTCTTTTTCTTTAATTTCAATTGCTTGTACGAATTCTACTTATTTGAAAATGAATTTAATCCACAAATGAGGACTAATCTTACCCATTGCTAAGGTTTAGGATAATTGTAGTGGAATTGTAATTATTGATCATTTCATATTTTCATCCTTTCATCAATGGTTGTTCTATCAATTTTTTGTTCTTACCGCATTAATGTTTGGCCAATGTTAATGTATATCTTAGAAATCCAATTTTGATTCTCAAAAGGAAAGTAATTGGATAGATGTGAAATTGCACTTATATGATCTTTTCTTAGCCGAGAAAATTGAGAAAGGATTTATATTCTTAATAGAATATATCCTAAAGTCTTATTAGTCATTTATTGAACCTGGCTATGTATACAGAGTACGAGATTCTTATATCAAAGCGTAAATGTAGAATAAGTTCTCATGAAGTTCTTGACTGGATAGAGTCGAAAGATTCAATCCATAGGCAATTAATTCCTCGACTAGCAAACGAAGAGAAGATTAGCCGGCTGAATTAAGAAATTATATCCTGATGTTTGGGTTTTAACCTCAAATTTTTGTTCATCGCTATTGTTCGACTTCAAATTATAATCTTGACTTAGATTCTTATTACTTAGTAATCTTAACTCATAAAACATTAATTTTTTGGTTGTCTACATTCATAGAGATATCGTTCACTAACGCCAGTGAATTACTATCGTAGTCTACCCCGTGGGATCGATACTGGGCTTACTGAAATAAAGCCACTTTACTACTTGTACGACCACGTGCACTGCTTGTAGTTTGGCCTTAACAATGCCTCCTAGTTAATAGTATTTAATCAATATTAATTTATGTCTTAGAAAATACATTTCTGCATAAGTAAATTTGACAAGCCTTAGGACCCTGAAAATTTTAGATTACAATGTTCTTAGATCAGGTTACGACGCTTCTGTGAGCAAGCAAATTTCTAACTAGTCTTAGAACAACATGCATCCGGTCCAACAAGATTCTCAAGGTACCCCGTACAGGCACTCGACTTAATCTTGGGCAACTTGGCTTCGAGTTATCGCCTTAGTAGTCGGGCCTAGGATCATCCAAAGGGAATAGGACTTTTGAAGACCGAGCGACTAGGTTCTAACGCACCCAAAGCCCTTTAACTATGTTGCCACCCATAATGTTATGTTTTTATTGTCCTCATTGCCCCAAACCCGTGATCACTCAGCTATTCCTTTATACTCAGCGAGGTATACCGGGTCCTACCAATAGGGTGTATACAATCTGATCACGTCAGCTCACATGGTTATATATCGATTATAGCCTCTCCGACTAGTCGCCCACTCGCTCCCGATTATTCGGCCTGATCGCTTTGGTACGTGATTTTAAGATTAGTATCTCGGGATGAGGGTTTGTCTTTTGACCACAAGATAGGTCATTTTGACCATCTCAATATATCACAATTTAACCTAGCTTTCTTGTGATCAGTTTGTTATTGCAGCGTCTTCCATGTTTAGTTATTTATTTCTTCGTGTTATGATTCCTCTTACTTACTCCTAAGATATCAAAATTCTTGACATACCTTTTTTATGTTGTATCATTTTTATGATACAAACGTAGGTTCTCAAACCTGTGCACCGTTAGAAGATCTCGTTCAGAAGTTTTCTCATCTACATCCTTGGTGAGTCCTTATCTGAGGAAGGATTATTTCTTTTTAGTTATATTTCTTCAGTTATATTTAGAGTTAGTTCTGGGATTGTCCCAACAACTCATCAAATAGATAGTCGCGCATGCATATACTCAGATCATGACTTGTTTAAGTTATTTTTTTAAAACTTTATGATTCGGCTTTTTTCATTAATGTTTTGTAATATTACTTTAAAAGCTTCCATATGTTTTTACTTAGAATGTCGGGCAGCAGGATAGAACATGAGTTGATCAGGGTTACTTGTGACTTTATTGTATCATATTCATCTGTGGTATAGACTCGGTGACACCTGGAACATTAGTAGCATAAAATATGAGGAACAATGGGAGACTCATCATAACCCACAACTATCATAAAGTGAACACTTGATGATCCCACATCTTGCCTACGTGAGGAGATCCATCCTATGCCTTACCAAGCCAAAGGACTAATGAGGCGGTGATATTATCGCGTGTCTCGTACGTGGGAAACACTCTCGGTGTGTCCCAAATAGAGAATACATCCTAAGTTGGCACATAGTTCAGAAATCGAGGTCCTAAAAATCCCCGGTCTACCTATGACATCGCTCCCAAAACATGCATATTGCCTGTATATAATCATATTCCCAAAACATAACTTAAATTTGAATATTGGAAGTCTTGACTCCAAATACTATTTAAAACCGATCTTGTAAGCCTTGGCTAAAATCACGATAAACATATTTAATTTTGCATGGGCTTGCCCAAGTCATGAAATCATACATACTTGAATTAAGCTTCATAATTCGAAATCATGGAATAAGTTAAGAATTCATAAACATTCACGTATACTAGATAATTCATCACATATGAAATCATAGACTCATAAGCTTGAATTTCATTAATCACATAAGAGGGAAATAATTTTCATAAACATGAAATCAAGATTTAATAAAATAAATTAAGAGTAAATTCGCCCAATAATCTAAATCATTAATAGAAACAGAGAGAATTAGACCTATATACATAGCATGGATATTTGCATGGAATCGGGTTTGAATGCGAATTTTTAATACACTTAATTGGAGACTTGAATTCTTATGAGTTAGAGAAGAAATTGGGCATGAAGGTGGAAGAAGTCCCCCTTTCATGGCCCCGTATACTGGCTTGAAAGAATCTTCAACTAGATTGGAGACCCAAAAGTAATTGAGTGAAGATCAATGAAGAACTTGGGGATGATCTTGGAATAGAGATTGATCTTCTAATGAGAGTGTCAGGAGTAGAATGAGGCTTGATGAATAGAACCCTTAAATACACTCTTTAGGAGGCTTAAAATGATGTAGTTTAGGAGTTAGAAATATAAGACTTTATGAAAACACGCTTAATAAATCGATCGCAAAAATAACCTTACCACTCCAACGATCCACTGACGACCATTGGGTCAAGTAACCCGGTCGTGGTCTGACCTGGTCGCCTAAAGCCAAAAAACTCGTCTCTAATTTTTCCCGAAATGGGAGTCAACAAATGGGTCATCAAGAGACTTGACGACTGCCCCGCAATCCGTGAGGTACATTGGAAATCCACCATTTCTCCACCATTGTCAGGAGTAGTTAATGGTTTTTTCAAACCGAATCATGGGGACACTTAATGACTCATCCTCCCATTCCGTGAGGTCTCCCGAAACTAACATATTGTCCCATTCTGCACACCTAAAGAGTCATGTTATAACTTCCGTGTCACTTACCAGCTATTGAATGACCATTTTGTGACCCGTACATTTTCCTAGTTCTTTGTTTCCATCTCTACCATCTTAGAAAATTTTGGGGTGTTACTTCATCCATCAATTGAATGACTCAAGTTCCTTCATGAACTCAATTCTAAGAGATGTCTCGAGCTTCATTCTTATCAAGACAAATAATGACTTCATATTTCAGCTTATGTTCTAAGCTTATGTTTACAATTTGGTTAACAAACTTAATTTTCTGGTCATTTACTCACAAATAGACTTATGTTGCTTTACTTCTGTGTTGATGATGGAATTAAGACATAATTTTAATATTATTAATATTGGATGAAATTAGATGCATGTTTTAAGTATTTTAACTTACCGGATGCATAAGTGCAATCTATGCACATTGTTAATTTGGTGTATGTCATTGTGTTGTTGTATTGTGCTACCTATTGTGCACTTGTGAAGCAATTCGCTGCCGTTATACTTACACATCGTCATTGGAGACCGTTGCTATTGCTTCTAGAGTGATAGTTGTTGTTGGCTACCGGTCGGAAATTATTTGCCCGTTGGCTACAGCCTCATACCCGCCGCATGTTGTTGTGGTCGATGCTGGGCCCCGGGCAATTGGCCGGGCCGGGGCATTACTCGCTAGGAAGTACTACATTGCTACATTTGAATATTTTACATTGTAATAGTTGAATCTTTGTAAAGTTTTGGGGTGTTTGACACTTTTTAGTTTGGTCCTACTATTTTATTCATTTTCACCGAATAAACCATTTTAGAAATACATCGTAACCAAATCGAATTGAACCATAAAAATCACCCTTGAACAAAACTAATTTGTCTTGTGTTTCCAGCATATTTTCCATAATCGAAAATCAAAAATCAAATTGAAGTTTGATAAATAGAATCACATAATCAAACACCCACCTCGTTGTAAAGCTAACCATCACAGAAATTTTAAGTTAAAGGAAGGAATAGTGCGAAAGGATGTAGAATATGTGCTAGTATCAAGGTAAGCCTTATGACGAACCTCATAAGAAAACCAATTGAATTTGAAGTTGAGCTAAGGAGAATTTTCATTATAAGAATATTTCGAATGAGTATATGAAGTCGACTGTTCTTGGTCCATTGTCAGGCAAAAAGATGGTTAAAAGTAAGACGTACAGGAATAACAGGACACTGCCAGAAGTTCCTTAACAAATCTCTTCCTATTCGAGAGGACTAAAGATGAGAGGCAAAATTCATGTGTTCACAGAAAGATGGAGAGTTATTACCTCAAGCCCGGGAGAGGTATATGGGTTAGCTTCGTGAAGGTCGTTATCATACGCTAAGGAGATCTTGGGGCATACTATTATAGAGGGATTGATGCAAGATTTGCGCGTTGAATGATACAATTAAAGGGCGATACCATTCATGAGTTATGATGAGTTAGAGGCACATGCTCAATCTCATGTGAGTAGGTAATCGAGATTATCAAGAGTCCGCTTAGAGTCTTTGAAACACGTGGCACACTGCAGGTTAGAAGTTGGTGGAGTCTCCGCGATAAGAGCTAATATTATTCAACTAGATAATTTGATGAGACGATGTTTGAGCTTTCTGGGTGGAACATCAGAGTGGCAAGACAGTAATGTGCTTATAGCAAGAAGTGGCAGCCTATAAGGTCGATGATAGCTTGGGAGGATAAAGTATGGACGAGAGAGTGCAAAGTGGCCATTGATAGCAAGATAATATATCAAATGATATACATTGAATTGGTAAAAGCAAACAAGGATAACCAAACAAGACCTCATTTTACTTAAGTGGGTATAATCGCAATTACTAGCTTTTCATTTTCTCGGTGTAGTACAAATAATAGTTCTTTTTATTTTAATAGTAGATTTTCATGATATTGAGAATTATAGTTTGAGAGTTAGTTTCTTAAGCCTTGGATTGTTAATTGGTTAGAATGAAGAGTTTCTTGGGAACTCAATTGCCTTGAGGTTTTCCTAATAGGTTAAGTGCTTGTTGGATTGATAATTGAGGTCTTTCTTCTATAGGAGGGGTTTCTTTTACCTTCAATCTTATGTACGGCTTCTCTATGTTCCTTTTGTTTTATCATCTAACAAGGAGGAGGAAGTGGAGGAGAGTACCTTTGATTTAAAAGCATTGTCGTGCTATAAAGTTAAATCGAGAATGATTGGGAGGCAATTCCAAATTTGTATGTATACCGTACTCATTGTAAGGATAATTTTTGGCCAATGGGTAGTTTAAGGTTGTTTTTATAGGTGCATAAATAAAACAATAAAATTTTGAAGGCAAAACACCCGCATGCTGTTCAAAATAAAAAGGAACCAGGGCTCCAATCTAGTTATTCTTACTAGATTTATCTACCCATAGTAAGAAGAGAAGAAGAAAGCAATTAATTAAACATACTTACCAATGAAAAGAAATTTTGGAGAATAAAACTTGAATTAATAAATTTTATTCTTCAAATTACAAGATGGATCTACTTTCTATGCTATCTATCTATACTGTTTATGAACTATTCTATCTAGATATAATCTGATTTGATTGTACTCTCTCAAAAAAATAAAGAAAATACTATTTATACTAGTCCTAAAAAACTCCTAATTCATCAAAACTCGGAGGGCCTTTCGTATGTAGGGACAAATATCATCCGTTGCTTTGCCGATTAAAATTCTGATTCTACCAAGTTGTTATCCGTGCCTTGGTTGGTGGACCATCTCTAGAAAGATGGTCCATCCTTTTCCATGTCGCTCTTTGATCCTAAAATTCTTTGTTAGGTGAACTATCCTCTAATTAATGGACCGCCTCTCCTGAAAGACAGCTTTGTCCTTTACCTCAAGTATTGGCCGGCGTAATAACCTTAATTTAATAAAGGGTTATTTAGTAATTAATTAATAATTTTAATTAAATTACATGTTTTTTTTGTTTTTTTAATTTAAAATTAAATACCAATTGAATTAAAGGTCAAAAATCGATATTGCTGCGTAAAAGGAAAACACGCAGGAGCATAAAAAATAATGCAAAAGAAAAAAAGAAGAAGAAACACGCAAAAGAGAAAAAGGAAGAAAAGAGGAGAGAAAAATAAGAATTTTCGATCCAAAGCATCAAGGTAATGATCCTAATCTTTTTCTTGATTTTATTACATGATTATAAGAAAATTTTATAGGGTAGAGCATGGAGAAATTTTGAAGAATTGAGAAAGCTTAAATTTAGGGTTCTTCCACCAAATCATCAATTTGAAACGCAAACGCATGTTAATTGATTTTGATTAATGTTCTGAAATCCTCTCATCAAGAGAATCAGTTGGTGGTTACAGTTCGAAAATTCTGCCCTATTGACCAAAGTTGACTTTTTCGGGCTTATACCTTTGACTCAAGGAATTTGACTTTTCCTAAAAATTAAGGAAATGTCTACCAAAGGGTTTTGGACCATTTTAAACCCATTTTTTTGTAGTTTAAGGTGATCCTGGAGACCTCGTGAGCATAGTATTGAATTATTAAAAAGTGTTCTTGAGTTGTGCACTGAGGTAGGTGAGATCTGCTTTTGAATGCTTGTTTCAAATCTATTTTAAAATGTAAGCCTTTGTCCTGGCTCGGTCCATGTGGTAGGGACGTAGTGTGTTCTTAGCATAATTAGTGCTCCGAGCTAATCATGTATATATTATATTTAAGCACACCAAAACTCTTTTTATTATAATTATTTTCTCGAGGATACTACGTGAGCCATGAGGTTGGGGCATTGTGTATGTTCCCACATATCGTTGTCATTGTGTATTTTACAATACTTAGTATTGTGTATGTTGTTGTGGAATTGTGTGTTGAGAAAATTCCTTAGATGCCATTCATGACAAGCTCCTCAAAGTAAATCAAAGGTCTGAATATAAAGACTCGATAATTAATTGTGAAACTTGTTGAAGATTATATTATGATATAATTCTTTTGCTTGTGGTGATTTTGTATGTATATTTTTAAACACTGTTAAAGGGTATTTAAAGTAGTAGTCAAGGATCTTAATGAAAGTTATATTTATATATAGCTCACTCCTTACCTGCATGTCTATGAAGATACCATTGTGAGAATGAGACTAGTGGTTGACGAGTCCGTCTCGCAGCAGACTCGGCCGGTGTGAACCATCCTTGATCATGGAGGTTGTCATTTCAACATTATCTATTTTATAGCCTATATTTTCTTTCTTGGGGTTTGCATACCCAATGTGCTTAAAACTCATGTAATTCTTGTTAGATGCTCCATGATTTTATTGTGGGATTTGGGCTACTTAGAATTTGAGTGATTTTTTAATTTCATAGATTGATTTTGGATTCCATTGAGTCACTAATTTCTATCTAATGATTAGTGATGTATTTAGACTTGGTATGTATTTGCTTCCGCCTATATAAATGAGCAAGTGAAATGAATAACTGGGTTCGCCCTAAGGGGTGATGTTAGCGGTTCCGCTTACGCCTAGGGTATTTTGGGATGTGATAAAGTTGCATCGTGAGCTTAGAATTTAAGTCTCGAATCATGGAGCAAATGTGTTTAGTAGAGTCTTATTCATGGGTGTAGGTGCCCATACCTATGACTCGAGGCCACGAACATTTAGGATGTTTTCCGTTCTTTCATTCTCCATTCGTGTGATGAATTAATTCAAGTGTAATCTTGAAATATTTATTACGCAGATGGCTAAGAAATGTGCGACTTCATCTGTAATGATCAAAGGCATCCATTGATGGGGAGCAGGGCATGGTACTACCCTTAGGTGGTAGTTGAGTTGGGGCCCATCAAACAAGGGCTCAACAAGGAACAGCCTATCCTTAGCCTCGAAGTTGTGAATGGAGGTCAGCCCCGAGTTGTCGTGCACTAGACCGAGTAGAGGAACAAAAGTTCAGATGCTCCATCGACAAGCCAAATTTATTGTAGCTCCGTTGCCTTGTCTACGTATGCATGGATTAGATTGTTGAATGTGTTAGTGGCCTTACATCTAATCATAGTTGACTTCAATTCCTCTAACTACTGCAAGCGCAAACACAAGTTAAGTTGAATGTTGGAGCTAAAAAGGAACTCGGTTGACCCTCGCCTGGTTGTTCATCCAAGCATAACTATCAAGTAAATCCAAAGATCTTAAGAATTTCATGGATCTTAAGCCACCAGAGTTTGATGGAAAACTAATTTTTTATTGAGCCTCGGTTCATTGACCATTGTGAAAAGATATTTACTATATTGGGATTGAAGGAGACTTGTGGTGTGGAATTTACTACTTTCCTATTCTTAGGATCGGCTAGGTATGGAGGACTTGATCCGTAGAGGTAGAAAAATCGGTTACCACCTATCACTTAAGGATTTCTCCATGTTGTTTAAAGATAGGTTCCACAATGAGCAAATAAGACACATGAGCAGTTACCAATAACCTACGTTAGGCTCCATGACAGCTTATAGAGTATGAGGCTATGTTCATCGACGTATCAAGTATGTTCCATTTTAGTCGAAAACCTGGCTGAGAAGGTGAGACCTTTTGTAGATTGACTTGAAAATCATTATCATGGCCTCCGTGATACGAGATATGTGAGGTGGTACCTATTCAGATGTGGTTGACACTACTCCTACTTGAGTCCTATCTAGAAATGGAAAAAGCCGAGCGAGAGCAAAAGCATAATACTTAGTTGTTTAGTGGTGCTCCATCCGAGAAGAGCAATTTCCACCGGGGGCGATCCATATTACCCGCCGATTCGTGATGCGCTTCATGAGAGTGGTTATCTAGATACACAGGTCAACAGAGTGTGATGCAGAGGAAGGCAATAGTTCCTTTCAACTGACAACATCCAAGATGTGTCTTAATTGTGGTAGATTTCCATAATGGCCGCCGCTTCTAGACCGCATATGGCTGTTTTACTTATGGTGAATAGGGCACGCTACAATATTATCCTAAGGGGAATTTCGTTACTAGTTAAAGGTTTACACGCTTACTGGAACCGCATGGTGCACATACTGTGCTCGCCACCTAGGGCCACTCAATAAGGTGCTCAGAGATTGTGGTCGATGGTGCACAAAGCTGGGTGTAGGGAGAGGGTGATGAGGTTCTATGAGCTACATAACACATTCGATTCTGAACTGGGAAATAAGAATAGGACTGATGTGTTTATATGGATATGAGGCACTTTTACTTTGTTTTCAAGAAAAATAGATATTGGAGTTGAATTGTGCAAAAGATGGAGAAAATTGTAGAAAAGTGGATAAGTACGAACCTCAAGATGCTTTCATACCATCCAGATGTACTTAGAGCCATATAGAAAAGTCTTGGCCAAAAGTGTTGAGGCAAAGGCAACTTAGGGGCCCATGTTATTAGGTGGCAAACCATAGCACTCGTAGAAAACATTAGAAGATGCCGGACAAGCCAGCCCTTCCTAGTGTGGGTAGAAACCATGAATCGAAGATCTACCCAATATACATAAATACCATGGAGCCATGGAGAAGTAAGGAATAAGTGAAGACTGGCAAGCCCCAAGGTACGAGAAGGAGTCACTGGTCGTAGAACTAACGTACGAGTTGTACCAAGCAATTCGTGATAAAGTTCGAAGATTATTAATTTTCAGTATCAAACCAATGCACGATTGCATAACTCGAGGTTCGCGATGAGCCTAATACCACAACACTTCACCAAATTTAGCAAATGCCAACTAGAAATTTCCAAGATGAAGTTAAGGTACGACCCATACAATCTGTTACGGGTCATGTGAAGTCGCCATAGCTTTGCCAGCTTCCTATTTACTAGGACAAGGTTATAATGGAAGTTCTATAACAGCACTTTAGTTATTTTCAGTAGGAAAAGTTGGAAAACTCACGAAACACATTGAGGAAAATTATGCCAGCTTTCTATTCAAGTCTTGCAAATTTTCGTTTGGATTTTCTTCATTATTCTTGAATACCTTCATACCCTTACAATAATCGCTGATTTCTTCCTACCATCTTTGTAAGTATTAAAACCACGTGTTTGTCTATGAATGCCGACAATTTTCTTACTTGTACCATGAGAGGCTAAAACCTCCACAACTAGGATTGTTGTAACCATGTTGAATTAACAAACTAGGGTTGCACAAAGTGATTCTAAACCAATGCTAAACACTTGTATTGTGTTCCCTTCATCTTTAATGGCTTTTAACTGAGTGCAATGATCAGACTCTGTTCAATTCTTTACTTGCTTTAACTAGAGAAGTATAAATTAGGAAAAGAGAATTACAACAAAGCCTTGATCTTTACTGGCCATTGTATGATTTGATCTACTGGCCGCAAGATAGTTAATTTGGGAAAATTTATAATAGTTAATAGGGACGAACTAGTCGCTTGGATGAACTTTCAGTTATCAAGTTCACAGTAAGCATTGGGACAGATCATGGAAAACTTGAATAGTTATGAACCCATAGGGAATACTTATTCTGTTAATTCCATAATCTAGATAAACAAATAAATCAATTTTCAATCTTGTTATATATTTACTTTATAAAACCCATCTTTTGGAGATAACATTTAAAGCTTAAGTAATTAGCATTATTCTATCTTGACCATATTCCCTACGGATGACTCACAACCATTATTGGATTCTTTTATTGACAACGTCGTCTATACTTTATCGAATGCCGCTTTGAGCATTATTAAAAAGTGATGCGTTGGTGTAAATACAACTTAGGATTTGAAGTAATTGTCCCATTTAACTTTTAGTTGTTATTTCCTCATTTACGTTTTATTTTTATTTTTACACCCACAGGTTGTCTCCATGTGAATGCCAAGTACTCTATGGAGCGAAACCCCTAATCCTCTTAATCTTGAATTAGTGCAAACTCTCATGAGAATGGAGAACCCCGAGTAGAGAGAGCTCATATTGCTAAAGAAGCTCGCAAGCCGCACTTCAGAAACCGAGGGTGCTAGGATGAATTCGTGAATGTTGGGTGCCATAAAGGGCAATAGAGGCCGAGATATGCTCCTAAGTTCTAAGATTAGATGACTCGGATATTGATGAAGCTCTGGTCTACTAGAGCCATCATACCACCACCTTGCCTATTAGAGCGAAAATTGATATCACTAAACAATGCTGATACCGTTGAATATGAAAGGGGTGTTTAGTGGTCATAAAATTCCATGGCTAAACTCACTGATGAATTTTTTTCGTGAATATGATAGTTGTACAGTTACCCGGTGTGAGCCAGATGCGATCAAGCCAGCTTCCCCATTCTCTCTCTCTCCGGGAAGCCAATTTATGATTATCGGAGTTGCCCGACTCACCAACAACTAGAGGGAGCTAAACCGGATTTCCTAGAAAGGTTCTTACCACCCTCCGTGATGCCGTACTAAAGGATAAAATTTATAAGTTCCGATAATCAATACTCCAGGCACTGCATAAGACATGGTTGAGATTTAAAAAGAAGCAACCAAGTGCCCGAACCATAAAAATTCCAGACAAAGGAAATTGTTATAATTTTTTCAATAGGTCTTAAATAATAACACGTGCTTATACAGTTATGAATGCAGAGATATATGTAAAATATCATAACAGGAGGAAGCTTCTTTGCTATTCTAGTTGATAGTACTATTGCATGAACAAAGACAGGTCCTGACTATATGCGGTAAATTTAAAAAAATGATGTTATTGGTAAAACTGGTAGATCAACGAGAAAGTGGTGAAGGAGTGTGATAGAACTCACACAATGAATAGATATTATCACAGACTATTTATTATATATAATCAAAAATAAAAGTAAAATCATGGGTTTTAAAACGGGAACGGGCGGCCACTGACTTCAATAGTACAAAATCTTCGAAAAATTAAAGTGGAGATTTCAGACAACTGCCTTCAAAGGTCTCATGAATTTGAAATGAAACTCTAGAAAATTAATGGTGCCTAACCAAAGATTGACAAAATCCACAATGTGGTGCAGGCCAGGCCGGCAATGTGGAAAATGAGAAGATCTGTTGATCTGCAAGATTCATTAGTTTGTATGTTCCGCCAGCGCTGAGGGTGACTAATCGGACCTCAAGATTGGAGAACATGATGGACAAAATGCTCAAGAAGGTAAAGTCCGCATGATTAGGTGAGGGAGATCCGAGGGGGTATATAAGCAGAAACTGCAGTTGAATCACAAGCCACATCGATCAAACATTGAGCACAGCCTTGGTTAGATGTCCACCTCCCTAAACCAAAGGTAGAAGGGAACACTTCCTAGCAACACAAAGGTAGAATCCAAAGAATGATAGTCACCGGATGGCGTTGATGACTAGGAGTGGAAAGACCATAGTTTATCCCCTCTTCAGTTGTAGTTGGTGATGGAAAGACGAAAGGAGATTGAGCTTTTTAAGGAAGATAAGGTTGTCGAAAGCATGAGCTCAGGTGAAATATTGATAGAGACTCCAGCTGAAGCAAATGAGTCCGAAGCTAATAATGGTGAGAAGAAAGGGGTCACACAAATTTATAAGGCTATCCCTTAACAACTTCCACCATTCCCTCAAAGGATGAAGAAAAAGGCAAAAAATGGTAAGTTTAAAAAATTTCTCTCTATGCTTAAGCGCTACCTATTGAAATACCATTGGTTAAGGCATTGGAGCAAATGCCTCAATATGCCAAGTTTATGAAGGACCTTGTGACCAAGAAGAGGTTCGTGAGCTATGAGACGGTAGGTAACTTGCATTATTATGGTGCCATAGTTTCACAAAAAGTCCCGCTTAAAAGAAGGAGTGATCCAGTCCCTCACCATTCCCGGTAATGATCGGGTGATTTTGAGTTTCAAGGCGCTTTGTGACTTAGAGTAAGCATCAACTTGATTCCATTAACTGTATTCAAAAAGCTAGGCTTGGAAGCCCCCATACTAATGTCAATATGGTTATTGATAGAAAAACCTACGCTAAAAATCCATGGAGATTTTAGTCGATGTGCTTGCCAGTGACCATTTTATCTTCCCGTGGACTTCTCGTTATCCTAGATTTGCAAGGTTGGGATTTTGAAGTCCCCATTATCTTGGGGCAACCATTCTGTTCACTAGGAGAGCCTTGGTGGATGTTAAAGTTGTCCAACTAAAATGCAAGCTAAATATAGAGGTGGTCAATTTTAATGTCCGCTACCAATGAAGCAGCCTAATGAGTTCACGCGTTGTCTCAAAGAATCGATGATGATTTCCTGAGTTTCTTGATGAATTATGAGTAGTCAAGAGATTCTACGTCGTGACGCGATGTTAAATCAAGCGCTCGGGAGGCAATCAATGAGGTGGTTTGGTAAAGTCTCGAGTAACTGTATCACCCGCGTCGTGGCGACGTTAAATCGTGCGCTCTTGGGAGGCAACCCAAGTATCTTAACCTTTGGTGTGTTTAGTGTGGTAAACCAAAACTAGTGGGAAAAATTGCAGACTAAACAATGGTTCCCGCAGACTCAGAAGAGCTTGTAATCGCCATATAGTACCATTCGTGGTAATAGCATACGTAATCATGTTATGGTTGGACATTACGACTCATATCCCAATTGTATGGGTCAAGTACTCACTCTAAAGATGAATTATGGAAGTGCAAATTTATGCACATTGACTTACGAGGCAATGTACGAATCCTACCTTCATGGTACAAGTCGTAACACACTAGTGGTCCCCTGAAGTTTCCTAAGTCATATGCCACGAGTCCTAGGTGGATGAGCTATAGGTCCAACTCTTAAAATTCATGGCAATGAAAGCAGACGGGCTAATTAATCAACTTGACCCAACTCGACCTCGATCCCCAAAATTTCACCCTAACCTTTAAATAAATACCTCGCACTCTTTAACTCCCACATGAACATACACTTAGAACCGACGACTCACCCATGATTCTCACACTGTAACTCAAAATCCTAAGTAATTCAAGCTTGAATTTGCAAAGTGCATCACATCTTACACATTTGCATTTCCTACCTCAATCACTAAACGAAAGAAGTTAAGCAAACCTTTGAAAATCATATAAAAATGTTCAAATCACAACTCTCTTGCTTTGTATGAACCGATAGAACCCTAAGTGATTGCTCAAACTTACCGAAAATTTGTTGAGGAAGATGATGCATTAGGGTGTAGTGATTGTATTCAATGGGTATGAATTTGAAATGCCAAGCACTAAAATTGATTGCTAAAAATGAGTTACGGGGTGTGCTATATGTTGGGGGGTAATCGGTAGATGTAAGTAATAGACATTGATAACATAAAAATGGGAAGTTTGAGTACTCAAATCAAACAAATCATTTTCCTAAATAACTAAACTAATCAAGGCCAGAGGCTTCACTTGGCCTTCTATGACTCGTGATTTCATACTACGACTTATTGTATGGGCTCGTTAGTCATTCCATAAAGCATTTGTAACTGAACCTAATGGTACAAAACCTCGGAACGACCAAGGTATCCTACTACGAGTCATATTATGTAATCGTATTCACAAATATGAAAGGGTCAAAGTTCAAAAGAAATGGTAAGTGAAACTACTACGACTGCAGGAAAATAAATCAAGATTCGTAACACGAGTCATAGAAAAATACAGTAAGAACACAATTGGGGGAACCCCTCAATACTCTTAGTACGAACCGTACCATCATAGTATGAGTCGAACTAGGAGTCGTGAAATGCCAATCATGAACTACAATAGGAATGAGTCGACTACCGTTGGTACGACTCCATACTATAGACATGTTGAAAACTTCAGAGAGTATTTTTCTTGATTTGTTTTTATCAAATCATGCATACTAACCTTTTTCTCCATAGGTACAACTACACTAAAATGTATATCAAAGAAGAAGCCCCAAGAAAAGCAAGAAAGAGCCGAGATAGCCGTAAGAAGGCCATTTAGAGATGAGTCATTCGACTTTGATCGTTAGGAAACTCCCGTAGTGGTTTAATGGAAGAGTACCAGTTGAGACTTTTACACTAATGAGCCAATTTAACCACTATGTCTCAAGCAAGGTACAGGATGAAGCTACTGCTCGCTCCTACCCATCGCTCCCCATTTGAAGAGGGAGAAGAACATGTTCAAGAGTCCGGGAGTGGCTTTCACTAGGAAGAAAGGTTCGAGTGAGGGCCAATCCGAATATGAGGGTAATGATTCCACATAGGAAGAAGGCATCAAACTCTGCCTTGGGAGAACCATACCATTAGGTGGAGTGAAAATCTGTGCCTCAGGAGATATATAAGTAGGGTCTTCGTCTCACCTCCAAGAACTATCCAAGGCGAGCCATATAGGAAATAGAACCGCGCATCCTCACTAGTTTCTTGAATGAGGTAGAGGAAATGAAGTGGATATTCCGCTTCTACTGATTCAATTGGATGGCTGGAACTCCTGAGAAGTATCGGGCCTTGCAATGGTCCGAGAGTTCTACACCAACTATTTGGCCACGATGGAGCAAAATGTAAAAGGTGGGCGTAAATTGAGAATAACCTAAGATCAAGAGCAAGGTAGTGAGAGGTCCTCATAGTTGATATCTCCGAGCTTACTATTTTCCGGTACTTTATGGGCAAAATTTAGAGCTCCATACATGACAACCGAAGCTTGATTACGAATGGATACCCCGAAAGGGCAAACCGCTAGGTCATTAAAGGCAGGTAGACAAATTAAATGGCTAGTCAGGTTCTAGCATGATAAGGAGGATGTGGACTAGGTGGCTAGTGGAAAATAAGTCACCAAGGCCATGCTAAACTTCATAATGAAGGCCTTCTAGACACTAGTTAGCCACTCGATTGGCACCAATCCAAGCACGAAAACATCCTCAAGCAGTAGATAGAAAGCAGCCTTTAGTGGCATGTATCATTTCATGATACAACATCAATATTCCAAGGGTCATTGTAGAGGAGATTCAAGACTCAAGCTTGGGATTGAGCACTATCATCCCATTCCCGAGCCTCGTGTTCAAATTATGTGTAGAGGTGGGCCTTAAGGCGAAGATGGAGGTTGATACTACAAATTGGCGGCCGTGAGGAAAATGGATAAAGGTCTCCGATTAAGGATAAGATGAACCCCAAGGGAGTCTATTAGACTTCCTACTGCGCTCA
This sequence comes from Datura stramonium, assembly GCA_018107945.1. Taxonomy (NCBI): domain Eukaryota; kingdom Viridiplantae; phylum Streptophyta; class Magnoliopsida; order Solanales; family Solanaceae; genus Datura; species Datura stramonium. The sequence continues at coordinate 42,740 of JACEIK010007659.1, forward strand.
AGATTACGAGTATCCTGGTGAGCATATTGGATGCTCCCACCTTAGTGGAGTGTGATGAGATGTGCTGGCTATAGAAACCGTCCACACAGAGGCAGCTTCTTAGTACTTCATCTCGCACTTGAGCCAAACCCCAACCGGTTATATATTATCCCACATGACTTTCAGAAGATGGCTAAAAGGCCGACGTAACGAGAGAAAGGTTCAATCTATGTTGGAGAACATCAAGCCTTGGGTGAAGGAAGAGATTGATGAGGTCAAACAGGGTATTGCATGGATGGATAGATAGCTTCGAGCCGCTCAATGAGCGCTGCACCGGGTAGTCCACATAGCACTTTAGATGAGTTGGGGCTCTTTGGAGCTAAGTGACTAAGTTATCATCTAGACAACCGGTGATTCTAGCAAATGCACTCTTGACTTAGATGTGGTCTGATGAGGAGCTAGATTTTGAGGCATATTGGGTCCCATTTGTGGCTAGTGGAGGAAAGGGTAAGAAGGGGGTCTCAGAGGAGGTTGGAGACGAGCCCTCAAAGAAGACGTAAAAGAAGGAGAAGAAGGAGAAGAAGGAGAAGAAGGAGAATAAGCGGATGAGATTCGAAAGCCTGCGAACTCATGACATGTCAGAGTTGCAGAGCTAGCTAGAGGAGTGCTAGCTGGCTCCACCACGCCCCAAATAGTGCTTGTGGGTAGCTTGGTGGGACTTTCCTGGGAGCCACATTCACCAGATTAGAGATCACATTATGGTGGGGGTAACCAAACCCCAATTAATGTCCCATTATGTACGTCGGCCACCGCTAGCACCACAATTGACATAGAGCACTTAGAGCGCTATAGGTATGTCCCTTTCTTTGTTCTCACAGCTGATGCTTCGGATGAAGAATGTTTTTCAAAGGGGGTGTACTTGTAGTTTTTTGGGTATCTTGTTCGGGTCCAATGGATTTTCCGTAGGGTTTCTTTTCCTCAAACATGCTATCTAGTAGAACCGACATGTTAATGTTGTTTCTATTATTTGTTTAATTAGAAGTAGATTAGGATTACTTACAACCACAAATGCACTTAGTTGAATGTTTTTTTAAAAAATTAACCCTGTTTAAAAATTTTGATGTTAATGGTAGTTAATCAACAACTGCATAACTTATGTGGCTCTTGTATGGAATTTACATTATTAGCATGCACACGTAGCTTAGCCATGCATGAATAGGATAGGCAGATTAAATGCAAATTGGTACAATGAGTGAGTTAGGATTCATACTTAGTTCAATACTGTTTTGAAGATCTAGAACTTGCTAGTTGGTCTTTACATGTTTTAGGATCGATGGTTAAGAAATGATCATAGGCTATTTTTGATTTGTTTGCCATTAGCTTAAATCTAACCATACCAAATAAAAAATGAACTTTGATCCCCGATTTTGAGCCTAATATTGACCATTTTTCTTGGATTAACCCTTCCCCTTTCCTCACTGTTTGTTATAAATCTATTTTGTCCTTTGGTCCCTCCTTGACATTGTGAACCCCAACTTAGGCAAAATTCCTAAGCTGACATGGCTGCGTAGGAGTTTGTAGACTGTGTGGAGAGGTGAAAACAAAGAAAAGAAAAAGTTAAAGAAAGATGAGGTGTGGTGTAAAAAAGAAAAAGATGAAAAAAAAAGGAGCCGAAAGAAAAAGAAAAGAATTAAAATAGAAAAAGAAATGAAAAAGGATGAGAAAACACACCATACCATATATTGCATTTAAATTGAGAAAAGGGAGGAAAAGTTGAAAAGTGAAATGGGAATAAAATTTGAAAAGTGAAAAGTGAAGCCACGAGTATGTAGTGCCAAGGAGGGTTTAGTCACCAAATTCCATATCTACCATACCTAACCCAAAGCCTACATTACTAGTTGAACAAAGTCCTATAGTGATCCTAGCTTAACTGTCTAAAGAGCCAAAGTAGAGAAAATAAAGGGAAAGCCTATGGTGTCCGATGTTTAGTATTTGGAACTTCTTTTATAAGAGTGAGAGTCTCATTTTTTTAGTCCCAAGTTTCATAACACTTTATATATATGTAAGCGATGGGGACTTCATTTCAGTGTACGGTTTGTGTTGTATTTGTCAAATTTTTCTCAGGTGAATAGCATTGGTTATAGCTCAAATTTTGCTAATAGTTGATGCCATATCTTGATCCCTATATGTCATTGGTAGTGGTTATATGTGTGCAATCGACTTAGTTTGAAAAGTGGTCACTAGATGATTAGGGTTCATAGTGCAAATTTTGTTTGCTATAGTATTCTAAGCGATTTTCAAGTTAAGCCGTCGTTTTTAGTTTTTCTTTGCCCGAGGACATGCAAAAATTTTAAATTGAGGGTGTTGATGTGCTTGAGTTTACAACATTTTTAACACTTAAAACTCTGGAAATACGAATGGACTTAGGGGGTGTGTTTATATGGATATGAGAAATTTTACTTTGTTTTAGGAAATAGATGTTGGAGTTGAATTATGCAAAAGATGAGAAAATTGCAGAAAAATGTTCAAGCACGGACCTTAATACGAGCTATACCATCCTCGTACAAGCCATACCGAGAGTCGTGGAAAAGTCCGGTGCCAAAAGTATTGAGTCAAAGATGTTACAACTCATGGTACGAGCCGTATCTACAGCCATCATAGAAAACTTCCTTAAGATGTTCCAAAGGGCCAAGTCTCCTGGTATGGGTAGCAACCACAAATCATAAGATTCACCAAAGACCCATACCAAGGAGCCGTGGAAAACATCAAAAGAAGTGAAGACTGCAGGTCTCAAGGTACGAGAAGGAGTCATGTGTCGAGAACTATGGCACGAGTCCTACCAAGCCATTCGGCTGTCATAAAGTCTAAAAGATTATCGTAATTTTAGTATCAAAACCACGACTACTTGTAAGGACTCGCAGTTCATGGTATGAGTCATAGCAAGCCACAACATTTAGCTTTATCTCATATGCCACTCAACGCACGTAGCAGGTCGATTCAGACAATGTTGTTAATAGTCGAGGGTAGAAGTCAGGCGCTTTAAGTAGTTTTCCGCTTACTTGGAAAAGGTTCTAATTATTTGTATCAATATTTTTTAGGTTATTTTCAGTAGAAAGTTGGTGTTACACTAAACTCATTGAGAAAATTATTGCTAGCTTATTCAGTCTTGGAGATTTTCTTCTTTGATTTTCTTCTAACGTTCTTTAATAATTCTTCATAAATTCTTGCAATAATCAAGGGTTTTCTACTAGTTATCTATGTAAGTATTAAAATTATGTGTTTGTCTGTGAATGTTGACAATTTTCTTACAATCAAGAGGCTAAACCTCCAATACTCGTGGTTGTGGGAACCATGGTGAACAAACAAATTTCACAAAATTATTCCAAACCAATGCTAAACACTTTATATTGTATTTTTATCATCTTTAATGTTTCTTAACAGAGGGCAAAGGCTGCACTTCTCAATTCCCTTTGCTTTCTGAACCTGTACAAGTAAAGATTAGAAAAGATAATTACAACAGACCTTTTGATCTTTGGTCATTGAAGGTTTGAGCTATGTCACAAGATAGTTAATTTGGGATAAATTGATAATGGTTGAAATGAAATTGCTCCTGAGACCTTACCCGATGATTGAGTATAGTCATCAAACAGGGATGAACCAGCTAAGGATGAACTTTAGTTATCAAGTTCCACAATTAAGCATTGGGATAGATCACAAGTGTAAAACCCAAAGTAGTTATGAACCCATGAGGAACACTTACACTAGTTAATTGATTAATCTTGATTAGAAACAATCAATTCTCAATCTTGTTATATAATTATTTCTATAAAACCCCTTTTTATTGGAGATAACACACTTAAAATCTTAAATACTAGCATTATTCTATATCTTTACCATATTCCCTGGGATCAACCCAACCTCTATTGGATTCTTTATTGACAACGCCCCGCTTCATACTTTAACAGGAGTATGAGTTTGAGCATTATCGCGGATCGCCGAAATTCTTTGCTATGGCCAAAAAAGACACGAGGTGATCTAATGCAAAAGAGTCACAAGTATTATTATTGTCAACTCATGGGGCATATGCTCTTACTGGAGCATCGGGTTCTATGTATCGCATGTATCTCCATCTTTTCTATATTCTTAAATGAAGAGTTTAGTCTCTTATTGTGCCATATAAGGTTATTACCCTAGTGGGAGAGACTTTGGTAGTGTATGACTTTATAGAGACTCGTGGTAATATCTAGATTCCAGACAAAGGGACACTGTTGTTGATCTATTAGAGTTACCGATGTCTCGACTCTGAATGTGATTTATGGGTGTGGATTGATTGTCATCATGTTATTCTTTGGTTGATTATTGCTAATCTTATACATTCTAATTTTCTGGAGAGCCACCTTTAGTATGGAAAGGCAGACTCCTATGACCCAAGGAAAGATAATATCTTATGTAAAGGCAATACGTCAATGGATTAATCATGGGTGTTTGTGTTTTTATCATATCATTCATTATACTTGGAGGAGGATGATACTATTGACAAAGTGTTCCTATTTTTCAAGAATTTGTTGATGTGTTTCTAGAAGAATTGGCTTGAGTACCCCCAATAAGAGAAATTGAGCTCAACATTGATTTAGTCTCAAGGACTCATCCTATTTCTATTCCTCCATACCATGGCTCCAAATTTTTTAGTTGAGAGAACTCAAGGTTCAACTCCAAGAGCTACTTAATAAGGGGTTCATCGCCCTAGGGTATCACCTGGGGTACACCTATGTTGTTTTCTAGAAAAAGAAAGATGGTACAATGAGATTTTGCATTGAGTACAAACAAGTGGATAATACACGATCAAGAATAAATATATGTTGCCTCGTATTGATGATTTATTCGATCGCCTATAGGGGGTGCTACCACTTTCCAAAATTGACATGAGATCGAATTACCATCATTTGAGAATCATGACCGAGGATATCTCTAAGGTAGCTTTTCGTACTGTGATATGGACACTTTGAATTTTTGGTGATATTCCTTCTAGTTGTTTAATGCACCCGCAACATTTATGTGACCTCATCAATAGGGTATTCAATACATACTTAGACCATTTTATGATTTTGTTCATTGATGATATTCTAGTCTACTTCCTGTGAGGTTAACATGAACAACACTTGGAGAGTTGTGCTAAAACTTAGAGAACGAAAGTTTTATGCCAAGTTCTCAAAAATGTGAGTTCCAAGGCATAGTTTCATTTTTGGGACACGTGAGTGCTCCTTTGGATGGAACTGCTGGGATCTAAGGAATATTGAAGTGGTTCGAGATTGTCTCATCTATACTCCTATAGAGTATATACTATTAGGACTAGCTAGATATTATAAGGTTTGTGGAGGGCTTCTCAATGATAGCCGCTCCATTGACTTCCGTTAACTTTAAAAAGGTGTAGTATTCTAGTGGTCTAATGGAGGATGTGAAGAAAGTTTTTAGAAATTAAAGACTCGTGTTGACTACACCCGATTTTTACCTTCCTACTGTGGAGGGTGTTTTTACCATTTATTACGATGCGTCTCGATTCCGATTAGGTTGTGTCTTAATGTAGAATGGTAAAGTGGGTGGCATATGCATCTCAAGAACTAAAGATTCATGAGAAATTATCCGACTAACAACTTGAAATTGGTCATACTACATTTTCATCAAGATCGTGCATCACTATCTTTATGGTGAGCCTTCATGTGAAATTTATAATTGATCATGTTATCTACCATACATATTCAACCAAAAGGATCTCGGACCTATACAACAACCAAGTGCTAGAGTTACTTAAAGATTATGATCTTACCATTTTGTATCACCCTGAGAAGGCGAATGTGGTGGATGCCTTGAGTAGAAAGTCTACGGGTAGTCCGCCCAACTCCATATTCAAAAGAGATCTATGGTTATCTATATTCAAGCATTGGCCAATCGAGGAGTTTGAATTGATCATACAAAACAGGGCAAAAGTTACTTGCTGGGTATGGTGGTACACTATCCTTACTTGGACAAGTCAAAACTTACCAATATGAAGATCCCTATCTTTCTAGATTACCGCATCGAGTGTGGATGGGGGCGCTAAGTCATCTCTATTGATAGTGAAGGCGTGCTTCACAATAGGGTAGGATGTGTATTCCCATTATGAGTGATGTGAAACAACTAATTCTTGGCTCATACCTCAAGATACTCCATCTACTTGGGTGCTACTAAAATGTGTTAAGACTTACGTGGATTTTACTGGTGGAAGGGTATGAAGGCTAATATATTGAAGCATGTGACTAGTTACTTTGCCATCAACAAGTCGAGTATGAACACTAAAAACCCCGAGAGAGTAATGCAAATTTAATTATCCCGAGAGTAGAAGTGGGAGAGGATTACTTTGAATTTTTTTTGTTGGCTGTTGGGCAATTTCTTCAAGAAGAACGACTTAGTTTAGGTGATTATGGAAAGACTCACAAATTCAGCACATTTCATATAAGTTTGGGTTAATAATAACGTTAAAGTAGTTGCGTACATCTACCTTCGTGAGATAGTTCGCCTTCATGGTGTGCCTATTTCAATAATATATTATTGAGGTGTACAATTCAATTCTTTGTTTTGTAGTTCTTTTCAAGTCATTGGGTTTGCAAGTCGAGTTGAGTACAAGTTTTCATCATCAAATCACAAACAAATTAAACGGGTTATTCAACATCTTGGAGGACATGCTTACGCCTTGTGCAATTGATTTTGATGGCCATTGAATGATCAGCCTATTGGAAGAGTTTGCTTATAATAATAGCTACCAATCAAGTATATAGATGGCGCCATTTGAGGCTCTATATGGTCGCAAGTGTAATTCACCAGTTGGATGGTTTGAAGCCAAATAAGCACAATTGTTAGGCCAAGATTTAGTTCAGCGTAGCTGCAAAAAGTCCTATGTAGATAAGAAATTTCATGATATGGAGTTCATGAAAGGTAAGAAAGTCTTTCTAAAAGCATTCTCTATGAAAGGATATGAGATTTCACTGGTCGGAAAGGTAGGTTAAGTCCTAGATACTCTAGTCCTTATGAAATTTGGATCGATTAGGTTGGTGGTGTACAAACTTGCTTTACCTCCGAGATTGTCCGCTATTCATCCTTGCGGTTTCACATGTCCATGCTTAGACGATATGTTTGATCGTGGGCATATTTATCCAAATTGATACTCAAATGCATAGCTTTTGTGTAATACATTCTCATGTAAATTGTGTGGAAGTGTGATTTTATACAAACAACATGATTAGCGTTGTTTTGGCAGAAAACACACTTTTTATGGAGTTAAGTGACATGTTGGGAGAATCGGAATGAACTCAGAACGCAGCAAGGAAGCAGTGGAGAAGCAAAGGAATTCAAGGGCCCGCGATGGAGCGTGACACGCCGCTATCGCGGATGCATTCCTTGTCTGGAGCTATAAATTCAAGAAATTCGAGTGAGGGTCCGGGCGATCAAGCCGTGGGCACGTTGGAATTAATTTCCCGTACCTTGACATTCAAAGGAGGGTCCGCGATTGCACCGTGGCACGCCGGGCATGCTCCGCATGCCGTGCCACGTTGGGAGCAATTACCCGGGCGGCCACTTCCGTAAAGCTCACAGCTTTGCACCGTGTCACGGAGGCAAGGCTCGCGATGCACTCCGTGACACGTTGCTTGTTATTCCGGAAAAATTACCCCTAGTATAAATAGAATAATTTAGCTCATTTTTAATTATTCCGACTTGGTGGAGCAAGAAGTGGCCATGTGCAGTTGTGAGGACGAAAACTCTTAGGTTTTCTATCCCTTTCTTCTTTCTTTCAATTGTTTGCATGATTTCCATTCATTTAATGATGTTCAATCCACAAATAGTGGCTAAATCCCTTTCTTGCCGAGGTTATGAACTATTGTATAGAAATGTAATTATTGATTATCTCGTTGGTTTCATCTTTTCTTCTATGGTTGTTCTATTTAATTTTGTTCTTACTACGTTAATATCTCGGCCACGTTAATGTAAATCCAAAAAGTCCGGTTTCACCCGAGGCAAGAAACTGGAAAGTTGTGGAATTAATAGGATGTATGATCTTTTCTTGGTTTGGGAAAATTGGGAATTTGATTTTACCTTCAGATAGAAATATACTCCGAAAGTCGTATTAGTCAAGTGTGGAATCCGCTTTGTATGGCTAGAACAAGAATTTCTTCTTATCAGCGTAAATGGTGGTGGAAGGTTCATGATTCTGGGTTAAGTTAAATACTAGAGTTTTAACTATAGGCATAAGTTCCGACTTCAGCAACCTGAGAAAAGATAAACCATGTATATCGATAATTGATTTCTTTACATGTTCGTTAGCCTCTCGCATGCTCACATTCATAGTTCTGACTCAATTGTATAAATATCTTACTTTAGTATAAAAATAGTTTGCAAATATAAAACTCTTCTTTGCTAAATAAGTTGTCTTCATTATTGTGAGTTTTAGTAAATTAACACTCGACATTCCGTAGTTCATTCCCCTGTGGGTTCGACATTCCGCTTGTTAAAAAGGGCCACTATATTACTTGTACATCCCGTTACTTGCGAGCTCATCAATGTTCATGATGATAGTCATAAGATCTAGCCAGAGAATGTGGAACTTGATGAGAATTTGAGTTATGAGGAAGGTCCGATATCTATTATTAATAGACAAGTGTGACAATTGAGGTTAAAAAAGGTGGATCTTTCTCAAATTGTTATGGCGCAATCATCCCACCGAAGAGGCTAATTGGGATCTCCGAAGAAGACATGCAGCCTAGATATCCCTTTTCACCCATTTGACACATCAAGATGATTCTAGACCCGCTCAAGGACGAACATTATTTTTAGAAGGGGGGAATGTACTCAACCCTAATTTAATAAAGGGTTATTATTTAGCAATTAATCAATAAGAGAAAAGAAAGATAAAAATTTAATAATAATAATAATAGTAATAATATGGGCGAAAGCCTAATTGAACTAAACACTTAAAAATCGATATTGTTGGCGAAAAGGGAAAGACATGTAGAAGCAGAAAAAATAGAACGCAAGAAAAAAAGAAGAAACACACAAAAGATAAAAGGGAAGAAAAGAGGAGAGGAAATAAGGATTTTCGATCCAAAGCATCAAAGGTAATGATCCTAATCTTTTGCTTGAGTTATTACGCGATTATAAAGCACAAGTTTATAGTAGAATACTTGAGAAATTTTGATTTAATTGAGAAAGTTTAGCCCCTAGGGCTATGGAAACATTATAAAATTTTAATTTTGTTTATTGTTCCTCGAATCCTCTCATCGAGGAGAATCCTGGCTGGAGGTCATAGTTTAGAAATTCGCCCCTTGATCAAAGTAGACTTTTGGTCAAACCTTTGGACCACAGAATTTGACTTTCAATATTAAAAAATTAAGAAAACATCTACCTAAGGATTTTTGACCATTCTAAACCCATTGTTGTGTAGTTTCATGTTCTGTAGACCCGAGAGCATAGTCTCGAATTGTTGGAATGTGTGTGCTTCGAGTTGTGAATTCAATAGAGATTTTAAGCTTTGAATGCTTGCTTTTAAAAACTTGCTTTAAAAATGTTTTTTGTATGCTCCTGGTCCAAGTGTTTGGAGGATTGTGTGCTTGAAGACCGATGGTCTCGAGGCCAATGTATATCTTATATTTAAGCACACGAAAACTCTCTTTATTATAATTTTTTCAAGGAGTGATACGACTATGAGCCATGAGGTTGGGGCATTATGTATGTTCCTAGATATCACCGACATTGTGTGTATGCTTCTAGTATGATTGATTGTGTATACCCTTGACACCGGCATTGTGCAGGCCGCTGTGGAATCGGTGGTGTTGAGTAAATTTCTTTGATGTCATTCATGACAAGCCCTCGTGAGTAAATTGTGTTAAAATATATAGTATTCTTGATAATAAATTGTGTGAACGTTGTTGAATATTATATTATGATATAATCGTGCTTGTGGTGAGTTTGTAGGTATATTTTTTTACCACTTACCCGGATATTTAAAGTGGTAGACCAAGGATCTTACTGAGTTATATTTATATATAGCTCACTCCTTACTTGCATATTTATATATAGCTCACTCCTTACTTGCATGTCCCATGCATACTATTGTGGAGCATGAGTCTAGTGGTTGATGAGTATATTCGTGTAGATTCTGTTGTCGAGATGAGCCTTCGCATTAACTGCGTGGAGGCCATTTCATCCTTATCTATTTTGTAGCCTATATTTGATTTTTGCGGTTTGCATACATGATAGTTAAACTCAAGTAACTTTGTTTGATGCTCCATGGTATTATTGTGAGATTTGGGCTAGACACTTAGAATTGAAAGTGATTGTAGAATTTAATAGATTGATTTTGAATTTCGTTGAATCACTATTTTCTATCTAATGATTAATAATGTGTTTAGACTTGCAATGTATTTGCTCTCAAAGTGTTTATATAAATGAGAAAGTGAACGGGATAAACCTGCTCACCCAAAGGTGATGTTAGCGCGCGCCACGCCTACGGAGTATTTTGGGATGTGACAACACCCCTTGGAAGTGGTTTCGATCAAGAAGGTCCCTATGTACACTTAAATATATGGATCGTCCTTTATTTTGTTTTTTGGGTAGATTTGTGGCTTTCACTCTTCCTTTCTTCATTTCACTTGGGTTCCTAAAATATAGCATAATGAGGTCAATTTTGGCATAAATTAGTACCTAAAGACATACAAAATTCTATAAAACAAAGCACACATGTGCCACAAATTCCCGTTACATCAACACCCCCAACATAAAGTATTTTCTTGCCCTCAAGCAACTAAAATGAGAAAACTAACCTAAAACTAAAGCTAATGTCTCGACATTACAAAATGCATTGACTAGGGTAGTTTTGACAATCAGCGAGAAATACACAAATTTCAATCCAAATTTACCCTTTATCCAACAAAATTAGTTTTCGCAATTGTTTGACCGGTCATGAAATCTACACTAATGATATCATATTAACATGAACAAAACCTAGATTTGAGAAGTAAAACATGCCAACAATTTATCTTCATATGCCCTAGCAATCAAACAAAGGAAAGTGTCCATTTTCCTCAAGCAATGATAACACACATTTCAAGGACACACACAAGATGAAGAAAGAGGAGTAGCACTCAACCCCAAAATACGCTCACATGATGGGTCACAACTACCATATGCTTCTTGCCATTTCACTCAAATGTCTTTCGGATATCGTGTTTGAGATTACATAAAGGCTTTTCTAAGCTTGTAATGATGGTCCAAGGGTTGCTAGGATACAAAATGTTGTCTTTAGTGACTCATTTACCGGGCCCTTGAACACTTCATCACTTTTCCACTACCTTTTTTTAGATACCTCTTTTTTCTTCATACTTCTTTCTTAGAAACTTTTCACACTCCAAGGTATTTTTCCTCGAGCTCAATTTTAATATTTTTATTTTTTCTTTCTTTTTCTTTTCTTCTTTTTAACTCATTGGTTTGGACACACCTGAGATATGATCACAATCATCTTGTCTCATTTACTTTCTTTTCCACCTTATCACATCCAACTTACACATTTTTGTTTATTTTCATCACATTTGATAGTGTCAAGGAGGACAGATTCAAAAGAGGGTTAACTTGAGAATTGATATTGAAATTCATTTTAGTTTATCAAGAAATAAGGTCACATGCTCAAAAAGGGAGATTAGGGATACATGTATCTTTTTGTAGCTCTATTTAGGGAAAATGTATTTTTAACGCAAAAAAGCCTAAGTTCATATCTACAACCCATAGTCAATCCTAAGCTTGAGCACAAGTATAAAGAAAAGTTTTAGAGTGTGACCAACCAAATGAACAAGCAAAAATTTCTTTCCATACAATGGCATATGGATATCAAAATGACTTAACACATTACTCTCAACTAGGACACAAACTACAAATTATATTTCAAAAAGTAGAGGCAATACAAGTCAATATCAAACAACCGCGACAAAAACTTTTTTTTTGTGGGGGCGATTTTAAAAATTAGTGCACAAGCATGCTAGAACCCAATTTCCACCACCACCTAAGTCAAAAAAATTTTATTCAACCAAAGATGGCTAGACTAGTAGGTCAAGTACCCTTAAGAATGTCGCCAGTAATCTACTCATTGGGCCCACACACTACGACACTTTAACTACATTATTTTGCTAGAACCAATGATAAAGTAAGCTTCCTTGGAATGAAACATTGATAAGAAAACCCAAGAGGACACTAAGCTAAGAAGCAATTAAAAAAATAAAATGAAAAATCAATACAAAGAAAGCAATAAAATGGACCATCACACACATCATTAGTCAACCACAAAATGCACAATACCATATAAAACATGTGTTGTCTTCACAGTTAACAATACAAGAAAAGATTCCACGCAGGCCAAACAATATCCACCCCACCCTAAAATCGTAGTGTCCCTAATGCACATACAAATAAAAGGAAAAGAATAAGAGTGGAAGAAGCTCCTCGTAGCGCCGCATTATGCCCAAATGCCTTGGATGTGGAAAGTGAGGCCTTTGCCATCCCGAGTACCTCAACTTCGGGGTCTAGGTCTAAGTCATCCTCCTTCCTCGGAGGTCTCTCTCTACATGCTCCTCCAAAGAGTCGCCCTTTCTCTTGTCATGAAGGGGTAGGAATCCGCTAGCCGTGGCCGAAACCCAAAGAAGACCTTTCTCATATATTCCCTTCGCCGGTGGCGGCCCTAAGAACTCGGTGCTAGTAGAGGTGTGACTCGGGCCCGATTCGGGGATTGGACATACACATGGAGGCAACTCTATCAAACTAGATATGGTAGTTTCGATTCACTAATGGTATCCGAACCTCCTCAGCCGTCAGCTCTCACATTTGCAAATCAAGAACCACGTACTTTGGTCTTTGCTAGGTCTTCTGAGGCTTAGTATGTTGGATGAATTAGCACCCTATTCGAGCTAGACTAACCTGAGTCCATCATCCATGGAAATGAACTCAAGGCCTCATGAAAGCTCTTCATAGAAAACTCGAGCACCAGAGCGCACAGACTCAACAATAGTGGCCACGAAGACCAATATGTCCTCCATTAGTCCTGCCTAGCTGCATCTCCTCCTAGTCAAACCTAGTAGTTAAGTTGGGCAATGAGTCTTTGAAGCTCAGGGAGAGTTCTATGGGATCAATTAGCACCGGTGTAGTGGTTGGAGGAAGGTTAGGCTCCATGGCAAGCGGAATTCGAAGGTGCTGTGTCTAATACCGCTAGCGGATGCCTGGCTGCTCCCGGCCCGGATACCTCGGCCTTCATAGGCCCAACCTGAAATAGCTAGGGCGGTCGACTAAGTGCAACTAATGTGTCATCTCTCATCTTGGTGATATCGCTACTATATAAACATTATGAATATGTCCTCCGCAAAAATGAGAGATGACACATTGACACCGATGCTGAGCTCGCCGTCCTAGATCTCGCCTTTATTTGGGAGTTTGCAACACATCTTTGCTTTATATAAAGAGATTTACATGTCTTTAAGTACTAATTTAAGTCAAAAATAACCTTATTATGCTATATTTTGGGACCCTAAGTGAAATGAAGAAAGGAGGAGTCAAAGTCACAAATTTTCCCAAAAATAAAACAAATGACAAGACGTCTCGTAAAAGGATGGTCCACACTTACAAAAATTTTAGCATGTTCGCTTGATCCGAAACTAGTTCCGCGTGGTCTATAGTTGATGATGGAAAGATAGACCATTGCCCGTGAAGATGGCCCATCACTCAAGGGACGGATCACTTGATCAAAAGCCCTGCAGCCAAAGGATGAAATGAAGGACTAATTCATCTTTCCGCATATTACTTCACAATCAATGGACAGACAACAACCAGGGAGAAGAAAGATTTAATCAATGAAGAAAAGGATGGTCTATCCATTATGCATACTTGGGACCTTTGGATTCTAAATGAAGTAGGGGTTTTGAGGCTTAGTATAAATAGTATTTTCTTTTTTCAGACATAGCATAAAGATACTGTATATAATAGTTTATAGCTCATATAATAGATAAAGATAGAGAGAGAAGTAGATCCATCTTGCAATTTGAGGATTGAAGATTAAAATTATCAATTCAAGTTTTCATATCCTAATTGCAAAATCATTGGTAAGAATGTTGAATTACTTGCTTTCTTCTTCTTTCTATTGGTAAATTTCTAAACGCGTATCAATGGTTGTGAACCCTAACAATCTCAATTAGGTAAAATTAATATGGGCTTAAGAACATTTGAGTAATTTGGAATTTGTAAAGTGATTTATGATAAAAGCTCACAACTCTACCCAATTATCTTTATTATGCTTGAAATAGCCAATTTTGATCGGGTTAGCATCAATGAACAATAACTCAAGGCCTCCTAGTCCTTGTTTAAGGATTCACCTACACATAGGTTGAAATTCAATTGGTAAAATGCAAATGGGTAGAAGGGAGTTCTCTCCAATTTGAAGAAATTGAGGTAGATTGACACCATTGGTGTTATTGAAGAAATTTGTTGGTTACCTATGATTTCGTATATTCATCAATAGGTATTCTCAATGTTCTCATGTTGAGTAATTTATGAGGGTCGATCAAAAATTAGGGCCACATTCCTAGTATTTTTCATTATTTATTACACCTAAGTAGTTACATTAATTAGTTACATCTATATATCTCATAACCCTAATTTGAATAGCCTATAAATCAAATCAGATTAAAAAGTTTTAGATAGTTTGAGCATACCAAACTCCCAGGATACGACCTTGACACTTAGTTGGGTATTGTATTTGCATCGCCGTACATTTCTAATTGGAGTGGATTTGAGCGACGGTCAAATTTATGGCACCATTATCTAGGAATTTTGGCATAGGCCCTATCTAGCATTTTTTATTTAGTTTATTTGATTAGACCGATCCTTTCACTTTTGTTTTAATTTGTTGCTTGAAGTGGTAGATAATGGCTCTACCACAAGGAGAGACGGAGACGCTGGTGGAGGTCAATAATGAGATTGACTACCAAGAATAATTGTGTTGCCTAGAGTCAATTCGATGCCCTAAAATACAAGAGCATATAAATTTATGCTCAAAATAGAAGGCCAATTTCATAACTCCACACCGGTAATGAGTCTCATAAACAAGTAAAGAACTTTTTGGAAGTGTGCAACCTCCACAAATAAAACAACATATCTGATGATGCCATTCGGCTAAAGATTTTGAAATACCCATTGGTCTAGAAAGCTAGAGAGTGGTTGAACAAATTGCATCCAAATTCGATCCACACGTGGAAAGAGCTTGTACATATATCTTTAAAAGTGGTTCCGCCAATTAAGAAGGCTGAGAGCTATGGGATAAGAACTTCTTATTTTCGATAGCTCCCTAGAGTAGTTGTTTGAAGCTTGGAAATGTTTCAAGCAAAGATATACTTAGGGCACACAACCACGGGTTCCCACAGCATATTTTTCTTGAAGAGTTCTACACAAGTTTATATCCACTACATAGTTCGACAGAAACAATGCAAACTGGGATGCTTCATGGAGAAGACCTTTAATCGATTGCCATTAATCTAAATCGACAGGATAGCACAACCATGAATAGCATGGTGGAGACCAGAGTGGAGGGCTAAATGGTTACTCTTCATTATCTCACTTAATGAAGGCTAATGGTGGATCATGATCAAATGATGGCGGTCCATGTGCACCAACATAGTCCAACATGACCAAAACTTGGAAGAGGTTGAGGTCAAAAAGGTGCATGCCGTTGAAGAAGCTCGAATGGTTCTCAATATGGTCATGGACAACCCTCTCATCCCTATCAATATAAATCATACCAAGAGCACCTCCCATGAAAGTAGAATATTCTAATTAAGTTGGCAATATTTCTGGAGATTATAGACCACACTACCCGTTAACACCATCATGACATCTTCCCTTCCCCCATTAAGGGACAATTGAACCTCAACCGCGAGGTCAAATCAATACTACTTGAGGAATGATTATGGCGCCCAAAGTCAAGGGTGGAATAACAATAGAAACTATAGAAAAAGGAGCTCAAATCCCAATTTCCCACCAAGGGATCCTTCCTCTAGTTCTCGTGAATCGGGAGGGATGAACCTTCTCAAGAGAAAGTAGCTCCAAGCTTGAGGAGATGTTAGAAAAAAATTGCCTACAAATGAATAATTAAACGCATTCATGCTTAAAGATTCTTACAAAGATTGTTATTCTATACTCGCTGGCCCATTTAAAAGTTGGAACAACAAGTAAAGGACCTTTCTTCTAAGTGAGACAAAGGGCCAATCCTACGGAACGCGGCCGCACATCTAATGCTCGGCGTATATCCATTTTCAATAGGAGTGAAAACATTTTACAACCCATGCGTGCTGGTGAGGTTATTGATGGTGCGCTGGTAAAGATGTTGAAAATGTGCATGAGGGTGTTGATCAAAGTGAGGGGGTTGATGAAGCCGTAGATTGTGAGATTGTTGATAATGTAGTAAAGAAATACTAGTGGCGACCGTTGAAAATGCTCTAGTTTCTTCCAAAAGAAAGGGAAAGGCCAAGGAAGGCATGGATGACATTTCTAAATACTTTCCTCCACATGTTCCTCCCTTACCACAAAGGCTAACCCAACAAGCCTGATGGAAAATATTGAGAAACACATTGAGTCACCAAACAAGAAACACTTCAAGTTTCATTTATTGATGCTATCAATGAGATGCCGTGTTTTGCAAAGTACCTTAAAGATGTTTCCGACTAGGAAGTCGGTGATAACAAAGAGTAAGTTCCCGTGATACATCGTGTGAGTGTCATCATTAGCATACTAGTGTTGAGAAGAAGGGGTGTGATCCAAGTGAGTTCATTCCTTGTTAAATCAAGATATGATTGCTTGTACGTACTTAAAATGAAATTGGGGCTAATATAAATTTGATGTTTGGCCATATACAAGAAATCTAGATTGTAAATTCTAAAGCACCCCTGCTTCTAACTGCCGACAAGTCTAATCATAATTCCCGTAGGGTGGAGGAGGAAGTATTGGTCAACATCGAAAAATTGTCCTTCTAAGCTTAATTTTGTGGTGTTAGATTGCAACATGGATAGAGAGTTGGACATATTCAATTTTGGAACAGAGAAGAGGAAGAGAACTCAAGAACTTTATGTAGGTTTTTCATTTTGTAAATCTTTTTTATCTTTAAACAATTACTATTATCAATTCATTACTTTGTAATCAAAGTTATGAGGAATTAAATAATTGTCTTTAGGCTATAATTTATACATGATGGTTGACATTTGATAGTTGTACTTTATCTAATATTTTGTTTATTGAATTGATTACTTTTGGTCTTAATTGTTTGATTTTTATGGCGATTCTCAAATACTATCTGTGGCTCGTATATTGAAATCAATATAAAATATGCAGCATTGTAAGAATAAAATAGGCTTGTTCAGAACTCTTTTGGAAAGGGGGAATGATTCCCTAACGTGGATAGGAATATACTTGTTAGCCTCGCTTAGTAGATATAGATGGTTTATCATGCACTTCAATACCGACTGACGACCATAGGAATATAAATGTTAGGAATAGTCGAGTAGTTTTTTAGACTCGGACAGAACTTAGGAAGGGATGTTAACCTGCAACTAGTAACTTAGAAAAATGATCTAAGTGTGCAACTTGAGAACTAAACTTGATTGTCAACCCAACAGAACCTAGATCTTTTCCTTCTATCTCATTTGAAACAAAACAATCTATTGTTTAGTTTATAGTTCGCCTATCACAAAATAGTTAGTAATACAACATTCCTCCGAGAATCAAGCTCCATTCCTAAATAGTTTTATATTAGTTCATGTTAGCTAAACTCTGCCAAAGTTCCTATGGATTGATACGAGGACTAAACTCCTATATTACTTGTTGGCCATATACGCTTGTGTGTGCATTTGACACAACACCTATTTAAAGCATTATATTTGTGGTACACCAAATATATAATAAAGGCATATTTTACTTTCCCAAACTAACATTTCAATATTATTTTTATTTTATTAATATGCAAGTATATTATAAAATCACACTCGTAAGATTACATTGAATATATTGTTTTTGTTATTGTTGTATTTAATATCTTGGTACATATGATTTAGAGAAAGAATTTAAAGAATATCATGATAAACTTTACTATATTAGTTTTTTCCTTTACATGCTAATATGAAGTTCTTTTTCATTTTTGATCTTTTTATCTTAGAATGTTTTTAGTTGCTTTTTATCATCCACCAGATAAGTTATATTAAATATTTTTCAATATTTATTTGGTGGAACAATCTAGGAAAATTCAAGAGTGATTTGAAAGAATGTGGATGTAGAAAAGTTTTTTTTTTGAAAATTGCATTCAAGAAATATACTTAAAACATGGAACTGATATAGTTGTAATCGAGACTAATGGAATAAGGTTAAACTAGTTTTGAGACATTTCATATTATTACCTCCCAAAGCAAATGAAAATCATTTTGTGATTATCTTAAAAAGAAAATATCATTTTGTTGTTAATAACTAAAAAATTAGCAATATTTATGATCCAAAGAACTATACCATTCCTTCCGATGTCTAAAGTGAGGGATGAGTCCATCATTTAATATAATTTTCTTCAATCCCATCAGAAAGTTGTTTGATGTGCCTAATAAAAGTATAACCTCTTATATTTAATATAGGCTCATCCAAAAGCAAACCCATTCAAGACTTCATATCTACTCTTTACATATCTATATATATATAAATTTTTTAGGGTTCTAATACAATAGAAGTTTGTTGGAGATAAAACTCAGTGGTGTCTCAACGCCTTTCCCAGGAGCCTTCCTGCTGAATACCGGATGATAGCTTAGGAGGATGAAAGGAAAGGTGGGTGCCCAAAGTGCCTTACTGTGAGTAAAGAAGATGGGCTAAATATTGCAAATGATCATTTCTTGAATTCAAAGAAAGGAAAATAATTAAAAAAGGCCCTTATTTCATTAAAGGTATAATTGTAATAGTTAGGGTCTTCCATTTCCCACTTATATATAGTAGCTTTTATTATTTCCATTTGCAGACTTTAATAACATTACCACTACACACTTTGAGGAGCTGGTATGCTTGGGTTTCACACTTAGATTGTGAATTGATTAGAAAGAAGAGTTAAGCTTAAAATTCAATTCCTTTGAGGTTTTCCTATTTAGGTTAGGTTCTATGGATTGTTAAATTGATGTCTTTTTTATTTAGTATAAGGGTTGCCTTTCTTTCAATATTATGTCTAGTTTTTCAATCATTCATTTATGTATCAATTGGTATAAAAAGTTAGGATTATATTTTGTTCATACAAATCCGTGATTGGGATTTTTATGTTTGTTAAAAAAGATTTGATAATTAAAAAATCAAAATTTATTTGGAGATCGATCCAAAATTAGGGCTACATTCCTACAATCTTAAGCATTTACATTAATTAGTTACATCTATATATCTCATAACCCTAAGTTGAATAGCCTCTAAATCTCAAATCAGATTAAAAGTTTTGTGATAGTTTGAGCATACCAAACTCTCGTGGATACGACCTCGACACTTAGTTGGGTATTGTATTTGCATCGCCGCGCACATTTCTAATTGGAGTGGATTTGAGATACAAAGAAATATTATGGCACCATTATCGGGAATTTTGAATAAACCTATCAAGCATTTCTTTATTTAGTTTATTTGATTAGACCCATCTTTTCCCTTTTGTCTTTATTTATTGTTTGAAGAAGGAGCATGGCTCTACCACAAAAGGGAGACGGAGGTGAACGTGTTTGTGGAGGTCAATAATGAGATTGACTACCAAGCATAATTGTGTTGCCTAGAGTCAATTCGAGGTCTCTCAAAATAAAGTAGTATATACAAATATGCTCAAAGTGAAGGCCAATTTCATAACTCCACCCAGAATGGAGTCTCATAACAAGTAAAGAACTTTGGAAGTGTGCAACTCCACAAATAAAACAACATATCTCGGCGATGCCATTCGGGCTAAAGATTTTGAAATACCTATTGGTCGGGAAAGCTAGAGAGTGGTTGCACAAATTGCATCCAAATCTCGATCCACACATGGAAAGAGCTTGTACATATATTCCTGTATGGTTCCCGCCAATTAAGAAGGCTGAGCGATTGGATAAGATATTCTATTTTCGATAGCTCCTAGTAGTAGTCGTTAGAAGCTTGGAAATATTTCAAGCAAAAGATATACTTAGGGCACACAACCAATGGTTCCTGTGAGCATATTTTTCTTTGAAGAGTTCACACATGTGCTAGATCCACTCACACACCAAGGTAACAATGCAATAGGGATGCTTCATGGAGAAGACCTTTAACTGGATTGCCATTAATCTAGATCGACAGACAGCAAACCATGAATAGCATGGTGGAGACCCGTAGTGGAGGGCTAAATGTGGTTACTCTTCCATTATCTCACTTAATGAAGGCTTTAACCGGATCGTGATCAAATGATGGTGGTCATGTGCACCAACATAGCCCTACATAGGAAAACATGGGAAGAGGTTGGAGGTCAAAAGGTGCATGCTATTGAAGAAGCTCCAAATGGTTCTCATGGCCATGATCCTCTCATCCATATCAATATAAATCATACCAAGAGCACCTCCCATGAAAGTGGAATATTCTAATTAAGTTGGCAATACGCCCGAGATTATAGGCCACACTACCCGTAACACCATCAAGGACATCCGCCTTGCTCATATTAAGGACAATGGAACTCAACTTCAAGGTCAAGATCAATACTACTTGAGGAATGATTATGGCGTACCCAAAGTCAAGGGTGGAATAACAATAGAAACTATACAAACAGAGCTCAAACTCATTTCCCACCAAGGATCCTTCCTCTAGTTCTCAAAACCGGAGGGAGGGACCTTCTCAAGAGAAAGTAGCCTGCAAGCTTGAGGAGATGTTAGAAAAAATTACCTCAAGTAAATGAAGAATGATCGCATTCATGCTTAAAGATTATGACAAAGATTGTTAGTTCTATGCCGCGTCCATTTAAAAGTTGGAACAACAAGTAAAGGACCTTTCTTTTCTATGAGACAAAGGCCAATCCTAAGGGACGTGGCCGGCAAATCTAATGCTCAGCAGTATATCCATTTAAATAGGAGTGAAAAGATTTTGCAACCCACGTTGTATGACGTTATTTGATGGTGTGCTTGATAAAGATGTTGAAAAATGTGCATGAGGGTGTTGATCAAAGTGAGGGGCTGATGGTCAGATTGTGAGATTGTTGATAATGGAGGAAGAAGCCACCAAAAGAGGGCGATTGTTGAAAATGCCTACTGTTTCCAAAAGAAAGGGAAAGGCCAAGGGAAGGCATGGATTACATTTCTAAATACTTTCCTCCACATGTTCCTCCCTTAATCCAAAGGCTAGCCCAACAAGCTCTTGATACAAATATTGAGAAACACATTGAGTCACTGAAACAAGAACCACTTCAAGTTTCATTTATTGATGCTATCAATGATGCCAGTTTTGCAAAGTACCTTAAGATGTTTCGACTAGGAAGTTTCCACGTGATAACAAAGAGTGTGTTCCTGTGACACATCGTGTGAGTACACACACGTATTAGTGCTGAGAAGAAGGGTGATCCAAGTGAGTTCACTATTCCCTTTGTCAAATCGTAAGATATGATTGCTCGTATGCCTTATGTAACAAAATGGAGCTAATATAAATTTGATGCGCCTAGCTATATACAAGAAATCTAGATTATCAATGCTAAAGCACACCACTATTTGGCTCTAAATGGCCGACAAGTCTATCATAATGCTCCGTAGGGTGGAGGAGGATGTATTGGTCAAAGTCGAAATTTTTGCTTTCGGCTAATTTTGTGGTGTTAGATTGCAACATGGATAGGGAGTTGGACATATTCAAGTTTGGAACAGAGAAGACGAGGAGAACTCAAGAACTTTATGTAGGTTTTTCATTTTGTAAATCTTTTTATCTTTTAAACAATTACTATTAATGAATTCATTACTTTGTAATCAAGCTATGAGTGACTAAACAATTAGTTCTAGGTTATAATTTATACATGATGGCTGGGACATTTGATAGTTGTGACTTTTATCTAATATTTTTTGTTTATTGAATTGCTTACATTTTTTGGTCTTAATTGTTTGATTTTGTGGCGGTTCTCAAATACTATATGTGGCTTGTATATTGAAATCAAAAGAGAAAATATGCAGGCATAGTAAGAATAAAATAGGGCTTGTTCAGGAACTCTTTTGGAAAGGGGGAATGATTCACTAACATGGATAGGAATATACTCGTTAGCCTCGCTTAGTAGATATAGATGAGTTATTATATGCACTTCAATATCGACTCCATCGACCATAGGAATATAAATATTAGGAATAGTTGAGTAGTTCTTGAGACTTCTGGATAGGAACTCGGGAAGGATGTTAACTCCGCAACTAATAACATAGAAAATGATCTAAGTGTGAAACTTGAGAACTCAACTTGATTGTCAACCCACCAGAACCTAGATCTTTTTATCATTCGATTTGAACAAAAACAATCTATTGTTTTAGTTTATAGATCATTTGCTTTCACAAAATAGTTAGTAATACAACATTCCTCCGAGAACTGTTTTTCCCCTTCCTAAATAGTTTAATATTAGTTCATGTTAGCTAAACTCTTTGAGAAGTTCCTATGGATTGATACTAGACTAACTCCAATATTACTTGTTGACCCTATACGCGTGTGTATGCATTTTGATGCAACACCTATTTAAAAGCATTATATTTGTGGTACACCAAATATATAATAAAGGTATTTTACTTTCCCAAACTAACATGTCAATATTATTTTTATTTTATTAATATGCAAGTATATTATAAAATCACACTCGTAAGATTACATTGAATATATTGTTGTATGTTATTGTTGTATTTAATATCTTGGTACATATGATTTAGAGAAAGAAGTTAAAGAATATCATGACAAACTTTACTATATTAGTTTTTTCCTTTACATGCTAATATGAAGTTCTTTTTCATTTTTGATCTTTTTATCTTGATTGTTTTTAGTTGCTTTTTATCACATCTGTCCGTATGTTATATTAAATATTTTTCAATATTTATTTGGTGGAACAATCTAGGAAAATTCAAGAGTGATTTGAAAGAATGTGGATGTAGAAAAGTTTTTTTTTTGAAAATTACATTCAAGAAATATACTTAAACATGGAACATGGATGTAGTGTGAACTGAGACTAATAAAATAAGGTTAAACTAGTTTTGGAGACATTTCATATTATAACCCCAAAGCAAATGAAAGAAAAATCATTTTCAGGATTATTTAAAAGAAAAATATCAAGTTTTGTAGTCAATAACTAAAAAAGATTAGCTAATATTTATGATCCAAGAACCATACCATTCTCGATGTCTAAAAGTGAGTGGGATGAGTCCATCATTTAATATAATTTTCTTCAATTTACCGTAAATAAGAAAGTTTGATGTGCCTATTAAAAGTATAACCTCTTATATTTGATATAGGATCATCCAAAAGCAAACACATTGAAGACTACATATCTACTCTTTACATATCTATATATGAATTTTTTAGGTCCTACTACAATGAAGTTGGTTGGAGATACAACTCAAAGTGCCTCAACGCCTTTCCCAGGAGCCTTCCCAGGGTTGTACCTCGTGGGATGATAGCTTAGGAGGATGAAAGGAAGGTGGAGCACAAAGTGGGCCACGAGTAAAGAAGATGCGCTAAAATTGCAATGATCATTTCTGAATTCAAAGAAAGGAAAAAAATCAAAACAAGGACCTTATTTCATTAAAGGTATAATTGTAATAGTTAGGTCTTCCATTTTCCAGCCTAGTATATATAGTAGCTTTTATTATTTCATTTGGTAGACTTTAATAACATTACCACTACACACTTTTGAGAGCTGGTATGCTTTCTTAAGACTTAGATTGTGAATTGATTATAAAGAAGAGTTGCTTGAAGTTCAATTCCCTTGAGGTTTTACTAATAGGTTAGATTCCTATGGATTGTTAAATTGATGTCTTTTTTATTTAGCAAGGGCTGCTCTTTTCCTTTCAGTATTACGTCTAGTTTTTCAATCATTCATTTCTTGTATCAATTGGTATAAAAAGTTAGGATTATATTTGTTCCTACAAATCTGGGCTTGGGATTTTGATGTTTGTTAAAAAAAGATTTGATAATTCAAAAAAAAATTCAAAAATTTTGTTTGTTGATTAGTTATTTTTGCCACTATATTCTTGTTTCCTAGTGTTTATTGAGTCTTGATCCTAATTTTCCTTTAATTTTGAATAATGAATTTTATTCTATCATTGAAGACTTGAAGAAATTTTCAATTGACTCTTGTTGATTGAGGTTGAGTTAGAGCTTTATTTTGATTGAGATTTGTTCTTACATCAAAGGACGACAATACTATAATTTGAGGTGATCTGGAGATGATTTGAAGTAGGGTTTATAACACCTCGGAAGTCCCTAAGAACAAACCTATACCTGAAATAAAGAAATCAGGAAAAGCTGCACCAAGTCACAGAATGACTCGTGGAGTGACTCGTTGTGTGACCCGATGAGTTGTTAAGTGAACCGTCATGTGTGCATCAGCTGGTAGAAACTTGGGATCTCCTGGGGACTTAATGAGTTTGGGGATGAGTTGTGGTGCCACTTCAAGACTCGTCAAGTGAGTCATTGTCTTGGAAGGACGGTCGGATGGGAAATATCAGTGGTAACATGAAGTTGAGGTAACGAGTCGTTAGAAGGAGTAATTTTTCCAGTGATCACGGGTGGAACCAACGACTCATCTTCTCATCTAATGAGTCATTGTTTTCGTCCATTGGCCAAGTCTAAAAACATAATTTTGAAATCCCAGGACCAGCAACTGATCCCAACGAGTCGTGGTCACCACCAATGACTGATTGTGTGACCCATTGGATCCCGATGGGCATCCTTCCATACTTTTCCCTAGGGGCATTTCTATAACTTTATGTTATTTTAATGTCTAAACTACGTCATTTGGGCTGGATTTTGAGGTGGATTTAGGGAGTTAACTGAGTATTTTCCTCTCATTTTCTACCTTTCCCTTAAAGTCAGTACCAAAAAACTCAGTCAGGAAGTGCAGAGCAAGAACAAGGGTTTCATTTCTTTCTCAGATTTCTCAAGGATTTTCTTTGGGTTTTTACTACAGGTATATGGGATTCCAGTAAATGAATTCCTTTCACCCTTGTGTCCGAAAAAATTCTAACAGAAATCCTATTAATTCCAGCCCTATAGAAAATCGAAACTAGGGTTTGTTGTTTAGGAAGATTTTGATTTTCCTTTTTGTTATAATTCCTGACGCTTTCCAAGATTTTACCAGTTGTAATCAATTCTTGGTATCTCATTTTGTACAGTACGTATTTTAGCCCTAATCTCTAAATCTGATTTTGAATGAGACTTGCATGATTTAGAATCCGATGGGAAATTTTTTCTTTGTTTGGATAATTTCTATAAAATTATGAATGTTAGTACAGTTACATGAATGGAAATTAGCTTTCTTGGTATATTCAGTCTCAGAGTCTCAGTCACCACTCTGTATACATAATATTCTACAGAAATGTCAGCTAATCAGTTTGACTAAATTCAATCTTGGAGAAACTTAGTAGTGCAAGTTATCAACTTATTAGTCGTTCTTTAGACTGTTACGACACCTTTAGATAAAATAGCTCTTACAAGTCTTAGAACACCAACATTTTCATTTGTTAATTCTTTTAGACTCTCAGGGCACTTCTAGATAAGTAGCCCTGACATAAGTCCTTGGAAATCAGTTTCGAGCTATCAGCCTAGTAGATACAATTAGGAATTCTAGTGGGAGTAGGACTTAGCACCGAACGGGCTGGGGTTCAGCGCACTCAGGTTCCTAGAACTATGTTGCCACGGTAGGTCATTAGCCCAAATGGGCCTCAGACAGTAATCACCCAGCTCAACCACCGTAGCTTGGCAAGGCACAGTAGGCTTTCTCCGATAGGGTGTATACATCAGACTCCATATCTAGCTCACGTGGTTACATATTAATTATAGTATCTCCCACGATATAGTATAGTATAGCTCAATCTAGTATAGTCACAGTCTTCAGCTCAGTTCAGTCCGCCAAATTTTAGGATATGCTATGACCTTCAGACAGTTATTAGTACTTAGAGTATTATCAGATTTTTAGACATTTTAGTATTTATGATTGTAGTTCTAGTTATTGTATTTCCTTTTAGTTCAACTTACATATTTCCAATATTTGTATTTAATTCATATCTCACTTACTCCGTATATTCAAAGTACTGATGCATACCCTCTATGTTGTATCATCTTATGATACATGCATAGGTTATCAGTCTTAGCATCGTTAGTAGACCTTTTCCGGTGATAATCAGTAGAGTTCAGTGGTAAGTCCTTATTTGCTGAGGCTTGAAGTTTCATTTCCAACGTTGTTCTAGTTTGTTATTTCAGTTCATACATTAGAGTTAGTTAGGGGTTTGTCCCAGTAGCTCATTAGTTGATGATGAGAAGGATTTCAGACAATATTTACAGACTCAACTAGATTTTTGGACTTATTTACTTTATTCATCTTGGTTACTTCATTTATTAGCTTCCGCTCATATATGTTACCTCTCATCAGATTAGTTTCAGTAGTAAATGCTCTACCAAGGTTTTCTTGGAGTCACTTGGAACTAAGTATCGTGCCGCGTCCAGGGTGTGAACTCGGGTCATGACAAACTTGGTATCAGAGCCTCAAGTTTAGAGTCTCCTAGGATATCTGAAAGCCATGTCAAATACATTTCTTTTCATGGATGTGAAGCGTGCCACACTTATGAGGAGGAGGCTACGAGGCGTTTTTTTAAGGAAAGTTCCCTTTATTCATGAATCTTTTCATGCGTAGAGTTTAGAATCTAATACATCCTCCTAACTCGAGCCCTACCATTTTTAGATAACGATGCCTCCTAGAAGTGGAAACAAAAAGAGGACCAAAAATGCTAACCGGGCAGTCCCTCCAGCCCCCGCAGCTCCTCAAGACGACCAGGTGTCCCTTATGGAATTTTGGGCCACCATTAAAAAGCTGGCATAGGCAATGACCTATCAGGTCAATCAGCAGGTAGTTGTGCCAGTCAGTACTAATGTGTCTGTAGCTACGACCAGAGTTTTGGACTTCACACGGATGAATACCCCAGCTTTTCACAGGTCTATGGTACAAGAGGACTCACAGGAGTTTGTGGACAAGATTTAGAAGATCACCCAAATCATGGGTGTTACCTCTACAGAGAGTGCTAATATGGCTGCCTACCAGTTGAAAGGGGTGGCTCATATTTGGTACAAATAATGGAAGGAGGGAAGGAAGAATGGAGCAGGTCCGGTAGAATTGGATGAATTCATTATAACATTCCTCGATAGCTTCTTTCCTTTGGAATTGAGGGAAGCTAAGGCTGCCGAGTTCACGAACACGAGGTAGAACAACATGATAGTAGAGGAGTATGCACTGAAGTTCCCTCAACTGTCGAGATATGCCCCAGAAATGGTTGTTGAGTCGTAGGCTCACATGCTCAAGTTTGTTAATGGAGTCTCAAATTTGGTAGTCAAGGAATGCAAGACCATAATGTTAATCAATGATACATACCTCTCCAGTCTCATCATTCATAACCAGTAGATAGTGGTAGAAAAGTTGAAGGAGATAGAGAAGAAGAGTAAATGGGCCAGAATAGGTCAGCTTTAGTACTCTCAGCAGAGGTCAGGTAGTGTAATCTCCCCCAATAGCAGAAAAGTCCTCCAGCACCCTCCTCAACCAATTCTCTGTCCTCCAAGCCCCATAAGGATAAGAGGGGTAGGACATTAGGCTCCTAGTCCTAGAGTCATGTTTCTAGCAGTCGCAAGTTCCCAGCATATCCTAAATGTGGTAAGAATCATTTTGGTGAGTGTCGTCTGTGAAAAGAAGGTTGTTTTGGGTATGGCTAACTGGGCCACAAATTGAGAGTGTGACCGTCAGCAGGATGGGAAAAGGTCCAGTCTACTACATTAGCAGCCCTGACAGGTTGTCCAGCTCAGCAGGGCACTGCTTCAAGTACAGGTGGTGTTGAGCACTAGAATAGGTTATATGCCCTATCTTCTCGGCAGGATCAGGAGAACTCACCGAATGTGGTTAGTAGTATGTTGCGCCTTTTCCACTTTTGATGTATATGCTTTGCTAGATCCAAGAGAAAAAATTTCCTTCATGACTCCATACATCGCTATTCAATTGTAGATAAGTCCAAAAATCCTCTTAGAGCCATTTTCAGTTTCTACTCTAATTGGTGAGTCAGTTAGAGCTAGTCGAGTGTATAAAAATTGTCCAGTCTCAGTGTTGAGTAAAGTTACCTTAGTTGATCTAGTAGAGCTAGACATGGTTGAATTTGACTTTATCCTAAGCATGGACTGGCTGCATTCTTTTTATGCTTCAGTCGACTGCCGAACCAGAGTCGTCAGCTTCTAATTTCCTAATGAGCTAGTCTTAGAGTAGAAGGGTAGTACTTTAGCGCCTAAGGATCATTTTATTTCATAATTTAAGTCTAGGAAAATGACTGCCAAAGGTTACATCTATCACTTGGTTAGTGTCAAATATTCCAGTTTTGAGACCTCAACGCTCTGATAAGTTCCAGTCATGAATGAGTTTCCTAATTTATTTCCCAAAGATCTTCCCGGAGTCCCTCCTGAGTGGGAAATAGACTTTGGTATAGACCTTCTTCCAGATACCTAGCCCATCTCTATTCCTCCTTATAGGATGGCTCCAGCTGAGCTTAAAGAGTTGAAGGAACATTTGAAAGATCTTCTAGATAAGGTTTGCAACCCAGTATCGTGCAAAAGAATGACGGTACACTTAAAATGTGCATCGACTACCATCAGCTGAACAAAGTAATATTCAAGAATAGGTATCCTCTATCCAGGATTGACAACTTGTTCGATCAGCTTCAAAGGGATAGTTATTTCTCCAGGATAGATCTCAGATCGGGATACCATCACCTTAGGTTCAAAGAATGTGACATTTTGAAAACAGCCTTCAGAACTCAGTATGATCACTACAAATTCATACTTATGTTTTTCGAATTGACCAATGCTCCTGCATCTTTTATGGACCTGATGAACGAGGTATTCAAGTCGTACATGGACACGTTCTTCATTGTCTTTATAGATGACATTCTGGTTTACTCTAGAATAGAAGAGCATGCAGACCATCTAAGAATAGTTTTGCAGACTCTCAGGGACCATCAGTTGTTCGCCAAATTCAGCAAGTATAAATTCTGGCTAAAATCAATTGCCTTCCTTGGGCATGTGGTCTCCAGAGAATGTATTCAAGAGGATTCTCAGAAGTTAGCGACAGTCAAGGACTGGAAATGATCCACTTCTCCATCAGACATAAGGAGTTTCTTGGGTCTAGCAGGCTATTGCAGACGGTTTGTTGAAGGGTTCTCCTACATTGCTTCCCCTTTGACCAAACTAACTTAGAAAAAGGTGAAGTTTCAATAGTTTGATGAATGTGAGAAGAGTTTTCAGGAGTTGAAAACTCGACTAAAGCCCTAGTTTTTAAAATAATAGAAGGGTCAGACGGGTTTGTGATCTATT
>JACEIK010007660.1:27938-72374 GCA_018107945.1 Datura stramonium
AAGACACCGGCTTAGATTTGTCACTCCACCACTCGAAGAAGTAGTTGTGAAGCTAAGTTTGGTTAAATGGTTGGAGGTACGAAAGTACCCTCATCAATGGGATAACCCCATAAACCACATCCACATAGTTAATTGCCCACGAACTAGAAGTAGCATCCTTGCTCACAATGTAGTAGTGAGGGTAGTTTGTCGTGTTTAGAGGTTCGGAAGACCATGAACATGCAATTCTAATTATGTGAGACGACAATTGATAATTTCATACTTAACACATTACGAATTGCAGCATTGCATGATTATCCGGCTTTAACTCTATGTTGCTCCTTGAATTAATTTAGAGTATTTCGTTGACCACAGTTAGACTTAATTAACTCTACAGAAACTTCTATAATCAACACTTGTGAAAGTTAATATCACACTTGAACTTGATAGTTAGCTGAACTGGTCCAATCCCTGTGGGTTCGACATCCGGCTCTTAAAAAGGGTCACTATATTACTTGTACGACCCATACACTTGCGGGCCCCGAACAAGAAGTAATCAGGAAAAGATAAGAAAGAGGTGATAAATTTATTTTATTATGCAATCACGTGGGTACATATAGTATTGAGTCTTTGACATTGGATTTCCATCTTAATCGGAAAACCTTAAGGGCTACTTCTAAGTTATTCCCCCGAATAAGGGACTAGAGTATGGTCATAGGTATAGGTGTTCGGATGGTTCATGTGTTTGTATAGGTTAATGAGTTAATAGTTCATTTGTGATGGTTTATGTGTTTTCATGTTGAATTAGTTCTTGCTCCATATAAAATAAGGGTAGTTTGATAGTTGGATCGGTTAATATACATATGCTTAGTAGATGAGCTAACTACGAAGAAACACTACAAGAGAAATCTAAGGGGAATGATTGGTTGAAGTACTTCCCAAGTAGTACCGTTGCAGTAGTACTATAACAGCCACAGCAAGACTGTTGCCGCAGTAGTAACCCCACCGCAGCGAGGCCTAATCCAATGAGCAGGCCAATTTACACCACGCTTCGAATGATTCTAGGAATAGGGTAATGCAATGAATAATTGATTTGTGAAATGGTCTCGAACTATGATTGTGTTGTAGATTTTATTGATTAATTTTCATTGTTAAATGTAATTTCATTAAGTGAATTAAAATGTAATATAATGTTCCTGAAACTATGAGTGGAATTCATGGTAACCAAGTGGGAGAATGAGGAGACTTGTTGAGGTGGAAGATTGAGACATCCTTATTTTAAGATGAGAGGCTTGTGTTCGAGGTGCTTATCTAGACGAGCAGATATGTATGATAAAGCATGTGTGTAATTAATTGGACATGAGTGGCTCATGCTTGAAGTGAGCATCCAAACGAGCAGTATGGGATGACTACACAGACAGGTATGAATTAATGTTCATACAGCTGGGTGTACAGATATGAGTACATAGACAGGTATGATGATATGTTCATACGACGTGGTGTACAGTACATGAATTTCTAGAGTCCCTTTTAGGTCAGGATTGGAAGGGAAGACATAAGACCCTCTAGTATGTGTGTACAGTGATATGACAGAGGCATGTGCCCGACACATCACCGATGGTATGATTGTAAGACAGAGATTTGTACAAGTATGGTATGATATACATATGGCTGTGAGACAGAGATCAGAATAGGTATGTATATGAATGAAAGATAATAGATATACAAATGTAATACATGATATACCGATATAATCCGAGCAGGATGCAAGGGATATAATGATGAGATGATACATGATGCTATGATGAAGGTATGGTACTGCATGATGCAGTTTTGATACTGAATTGCATAATGTGGAATTGTAGAGGTGAATGTATATGCTTATACTTTTTTTTTAGGACATAACTCTAGCAATATGGTTTAATGTTTTCCTTGTTAAGTAATTGAGTTATTTATTTAATGTTTTGATTGAATGCTTGTTTATTGGTCACCGTAAGTTGTAAAAAGGTAAAATGTCTAATTTGACAATGGTAGTGATTAACAAGGACATTCTTCCATCCTTGTGCTCCAAAATGTTTTCGATAATAATCCAATTCTTATGTATTTAGGATGGCATGATCTAGGGTTTATGTAATGGGTGATTTCCTCCATATTCTTTTCTAAAATATATATATTTACTGCAATTATGGAATTGATTGGGATGTTAATTTGATGGGTTGTTTGGAATATGAAACATATATTGGGAATGTATGAGGGTAACATGTTTTTCATAAATTGGTTTAAGTAATGATTGGGATTTGCCTATTTTTCACTTGATTTTATTAGTCATGCATGAATATGAGGAAATTCTAAAAATATGGGTTGAGTATGTATGTTTGTAGTATGTTCTTCCTAAGTCGATTTGAGTGTTGAATGGGAATTGTTTATGTCTCCCTTGATTATCATAGAATTTCATGGTCATGATTGAAGTATGGAAAGATTTCCTTATTAACCCTAATGACTTGATTGTGATATTGATTACCATGTTGGATTGAGTAGGAGTTGTGGGCTTGAGTAATTGAAGTACATTATGTGCCATCACCATGTTTTAGATTTAATTGATTGGGCATGGCAAGATTGCATCTCCATTGTTGAACTATGAAGCTTGGGCGGATGCTATATTATTTTCTTTACTAAAAATCATTTTTATAAAATCCTAGAATCTAAAACGCCCGTGGCTAGAGAGTTCACAAATGGTGTGATTGTGACAAGTGTGTGAAATAGTTGTAACCTAATTACACGAAGTTATGCATCCTTGATAGATTATGAATTGAACTTTATGAATCATGTTTGATCTTATATTACGCATTGAACGAGGTGAGTACGGAATCAAGATCCCATGATAGAATAATGTTGGTACAAATTTATAGCATGCTCGTTGGGTTGTGATGTTAAAGCTAATGAGGAAATTGGTTCTGTGATAATGTGAGTCATGATGATAAAGCCTGTGACTAATATGTCAACTTGTTGAGCCTGTGCCTATTAAAGGATAGCTCTAATCCCTTCTAATATGAGTACTGCATGATGAGAGTGGTGAATGTTCGTGTCTCTGACTAGCTGTTGTAAATTTAGATTATCTAGACGTTAGTGGAGAATGTCTTATCTATGCATTAGTGGAGAATGTCTCATCTAGATGTTAGTGGAGAATGTCTCATCTATGTGTTAGTGTAAAATGTCTTCTCTCAATTGGTCAGGACTTACATCCCTAGTCAGCTGAGCATTTTGTTTTCCCTGCATTGTTTGGGACTTTCTTTAGCCAGTGACTCTCTATATCAAAGCTTTCTCGCTCCTTTCGACCATCAGGGACTCCCCCTTAGACGTCAGGGAACCTCTTGATATCAGTCACGACATCATACCTTGTATTGTTCCCGATTGTTACGTTTGCACATCAGCAGTTACTATAATAATGCGTGTTTTTATAATGTGGTTATGTAAGTTGAATATGTGAATTTCGTATAAGAGTGTTGTATCTCAATTCAATTACATTTCTATTAATATGTTGTACATTACTTTCTTCTGGTATACATTAAGAGTTAGTCTATTTACGCTTCCTGCATATTCCAAGTACTGACCGCACGCCTCTTGTGCTATATCATTTCATGATATAAACTCAGGTCTCCACGTTCAGCCACGTGGCTAGATACGCTCCTTCCTCTCCCAATTGCTAGTGGTGAGTCCTCATCTTCTGAGGACGTGATTTATATTCCTATATTATTATGTTCTAGTTTTAAGACTTTGGGAGTTAGCTGGGGGCTTGTCCAGCAACTCATCAGTTTAGTAGAAGGCTTTCGGACTTGTCTAGACAGTTTTAGCTATGTATCTAGTGTTATTAAATTTTCTTTATGGATGATATTAGATTCTTGTTATTTTCTTCCGCTTGTTCATGATGTTAGATGTTTCATATGTTATGTGTATGCTATGATTATGCCATGGGTTGACTCCCATGATGGAGTAACAGGGAATGAGAGCGCAGACTTAGCCTCCTACCAGTTAAAGGGAGTTGCGTATATTTGGTATTGTCGGTGGAGGGACAGTCGGGAAGTTGGAGCAGGTCCCGTAGGTTGGGATGAATTTATGACACCGTTTTTGGACAGGTTCTTCCCTCGGGAGTTGAGGGAGGCAAAGGCGGCAGAGTTCATTAACTTGAAGCAAAATGACATGAATGTCCAGGAGTATGCGTTGGAGTTCACTCGGTTATCTAAGTATGCACCGGAAATGGTAGCCGACCAACGAGCCCGAGTGAGCCGATTTATGAATGGAGTGTCAGACTCCTTGGTCAAAGAATGCAGGACTGCCATGTTGCACCAGGACATAGACTTCCCACGCTTGGTAATATTTGCTCAACAGATGGAAGCAGGGCAGGTGAAAGAAAAGGAAAGAGAGGCCAAGAGGGATTGGAGATCTAGATTTTCTCCCAGTAGAGGTCGAGTGCTCGATATCGCTCACACTACCAGCAGAAAATACCAGCTCCAGCACCTTCGATAGCTAGTGCTCCTTATCAGCCCCGAGTGAGGGAGATTACGTACCCATTGTGTATAAGTTTTGGAAAGCACCATTTGGGAGTATGCATTGCTGGCTCAGATGTTTGTTTTTGGTGCGGCAAGGTGGGCCATAAGCACTGAGATTGTGCAGCAGCTAAGCGAGGCGAAAGTAGATTCTCGACCACTTCTTCAGCAACTCCGATAGCACGAACGCCTCAGCAGGGTGCATCCTCTCATCAAGATGGCGGGCATCATCAAAATCGCTCCTATGTTATTTCAGCCCATCAGGATAAGGGCAAGGCGCCGGTAGTGGCCACAAGTATGTTATGAATCTTGTGTCCTTTATGTGTTGCCAATCTCTATATTGAATAAGAAGTTCAGTTGTGATGGTGAGAAAAGATTGTTGGTGTGTGATGTGAATAGAAGTTAGTGCAAGGCTCGCGGTGAAGGTTAGAAGTGAACGAGGAGTTAATAATTCATAGCTTATCCTGACTTGAAGAAAGATTCGGGAGTCTTAGGATTATGACTTTAAGCTAAGGAGGAAAAAGTTAATATGTGAAATGAGTTAGATCTTGAGAAAGCTCATAAGAAGTTCCAGCTCTAGCAAATGCAGTATGTCGATCTCTTTGAGGTTCAGATAATTTCCCTTGTAATCTCAATTTAAGTTAAGGTGGTGCAGATTCCTATGTGAAAATTTCCGAGGTTTAGAAGTAACCATTTCAGTCAGTGATGCTAGTCTTTCCCTATGAGTCCTTATTGCTCATTTTCATGTTATGAACCAGTTATGTGTGTTAATCCATGTTTTCTTATGTGTTCGGATTTAACTC
The DNA here is from genome assembly GCA_018107945.1 of Datura stramonium. Lineage (NCBI taxonomy): Eukaryota > Viridiplantae > Streptophyta > Magnoliopsida > Solanales > Solanaceae > Datura > Datura stramonium. Next base: position 33,265 of record JACEIK010007660.1, read on the forward strand.
AATCTTTGGAAGTTGTTTGTTAACTCAGTAGAGTCAGATTATATCATGTATGTGCTCAGTTTTAAATGTCGGGAATGACTCGTGCTTATGAAATCCTTACTCTTAGTTAGATTAGATATTTAGAAATCCAGCTCAGTATCGAGAAGAGATTTGAGAATGAAAGTTTAGTCCGTATCAGTTTCATGCCGGACCAAAGAGGGGGGCAGAATCCTTTTCGGTGTTTTGTCTAGTTCTATGTTGGTTTTATGTTCTTCGTTTTCCTTGAGTTATGGTGAGTATGCTAGATATGAATTTTCAGATTTGGTGAGTAGGGTTGGTCCGGAGTCAGATACTCCGTTGGTGCTTAGGTGTGATTGATTTACTAGTTGGGTATCCACTTCGTCTTTATCTTTTTAGCATATTCAGCCAATATTCGAGGAAGAACGTTCCCAAGGGGGGATATTGTAATAGCCCGGAAAGGGGCCTAAGAATAAGACCCGGGAGTTTAATTGGAAAAGTGCAGAAAACTGGCAAGAATATCTCAGAACAGGGGACTTAACGACTCGTGGTAGGATACCATGAGTCGTCATGTGCTATCGTAGTTTAGGAGTTTGGGAGGCAGTGGCAGCGAACGACCTGATGAGTCGTCTGGCCTTGCAATGACTCGTCAGGTTGGTCATTGGGTGGAGGTCGGGGAAGCCTTAGGCAGTGTTCATGACAGATGGATGTGACGAATCGTTTAGGGCGGTAACGACTCGTCAAGCCAGCCGTTAGGGGGAAAATCTTTTGATTTAAAGGAATTTCCAGTGTACTTGACGAGTGCACCTAATGAGTCATTTGGTGTAACAACGACTCGTCAGGTGAGTCGTGGGTTGCAGTTAGGCCAGATTTTTATGTTTTCTCAGGGGTGTTAGGGTAAAATCCAATGCTCTCAATTCTTAAGTGATGTCGTTTTAGGAAACTTTGGGGATGTTTTTGAGGGCTTTTCTAGACCTAATCTTTCATTCTCTCAAAAACACTCTCCCACACCCTTCTACCTCCCTTTTTTCAAGATTCAAGGGATTTCTTCAAGGCTTCAAGGTGCAAATCAAGTGGGATTTTCATCTACTAGGTACGCGGGATTTCAACAAGGACATTCTTCCATCCTTGTGCCCCAAATGGCTTTCAATAATAATCCAATTTTTATGTATTTAGAATGGCTGATCTATGGTTTGTGTAATGGGTGATTTCCTCCTTATTCTTTTCTAAAATGTAAATATTTACTGCAATTATGGAATTGATTGGGATGTTAATTTGATTGGTTGTTTGGAATATGGATCATATATTGGGAATGCATGAGGGTAACATGTTTTTCATAAATTGATTTAAGTAATGAATGGGATTTGCTTATTTTTCACTTTATTTTCGTTGTCATGCATGAATACGAGGAAATTGTAAAAATATGGGTTGAGTATGTATGTGTGTAGTATGTTCTTCCTAAGTCGATTTGAGTATTGAATGGGAATTATATATGTCTCCCTTGATTATCATATAAATTCATCGTCATGATGGAAGTGTGGAAAGATTGCCTAATTAACCTTAATGACTTGATTATGATATTGATGATCATTTTGGATTAAGTAGGAGTTGTGGGCTTGAGTAATTGAAGTACATTATGTGCCATCACCATGTTTTAGATTTAATTGATTGGGCATGGCAAGATTGCATCTCCATTGTTGATTGAAGTACATTATGTGCCATCACCATGTTTTAGATTTAATTGATTGGGCATGGCAAGATTGCATCTCCATTGCTGGAACTATGCAGGCTTGGGAGGATTCTATATTATTTTCATTACTAAAAATCATTTTTATAAAATCCTAGAATCTAAAATGCCCGTGGCTAGAGTAGTCATAAATGGAATGATTGTGACAAAGGTGTGAAATGCAAGGTATCCTAATTACATGAAGTTATGCATCCTTGATAGATTATGAATTGAACTCTATGAATCATGTTTGATCTTATATTACCTATTGAATAAGGTGAGTATGGAATCAATATGCCATGATAGAATAATGCTAGTACGAATTTATAACATGCTCGTTGGATTGTGATGTTAAAGCTAATGAGGAAATTGGTTCTACGATAATGTGAGTCATGATGATTAAGCCTGTGACTAATATGTCAACTTGTTGAGCCCGTGCCTACAATGCATAGCCTCTAATCCCTTCGATATGAGTACTTCATGATGAGAGTGGAATGTTCGTGTCTCTCACTAGCCGTTGTAAATGCAGATTATCTAGACGTTAGTGGAGAATATCTTACCTAGACATTAGTGGAGAATGTCTTATCTAGATGTTAGGGGAGAATGTCTTATCTATGTGTTAGTGGAGAATGTCTTATCTAGACGTTAGTGGAGAATGTCTCATCTATGCGTTAGTGGAGATTGTCTTCTGCGTTGGTCGACTAACAACCCTAGCCGCTGAGTATTTTGTTTTTTGCGTTGTTTGGACTTTCTTCAAATTGTTGACTCTCTATATCTGTAGTTTTCTCCCTTGGACCAAGTATGACTTCCCTTAGACGTTAGGGGACCCTCTTAGATATTAGTCACGACATCATATCTTGTATTGTTCCCGATTGTTACTTTTGCATATCAACAGCACTATAATAATGTGCATGTCTTTGTAATGTGGTTATGTAAGTTGAAGGTGTGAATCTCGTATAAGAGTGTCGTATCTCAATTCAATTAAATTGTTATTAATATGTTGTACATTACTTTTCCTCGTATATTAAGAGTAAGTTTATTTAAGCTTCTCGTATTCTCGCACATTCCAAGTACCGACCGCACGCCTCTTGTGCTATATCGATTCATGATATAGATTCAAGTTCCTGTGTTCGCCCGCGTGGCTAGATACGCTCCTTCCTCTCCTCTATTTGCTAGTGGTGAGCCCTCATCTCTCCGAGGACATGATTTATATTCCTATTTTATTATGTTCCAGCTTTTCGCACTTTGGGAGTTAGTCAGTTTGTCCCAACAACGTATCCATTTTAGTAGAAGGCTTTCGACTTATCTGCATGCTTCAACTATTTATCTAAGTGTTATTAAATTGTCTTTATGAATCATATTTGATTCTTGTTATTTTCTTCTTCTTGTTCATGATGTTAGGTGTTTCTTATTTAAGTGTATGATATGTTATGCCATGGGTCGACTTGGAGCCTTCTAGGTTCCTTGTCCCATGTTATGGCTAGGTGTGAACTCTAGTCATGACACAGGTATGCCTTGTTGTAAGGAACAATGGGCCGTTGAAAGTACTCTTTGAGAAGGTGTCATGGAAATTAGCCTAGAGGCAACGGATGGTCCAACGACCCATTTTTTGGAGGCACGAGTCATTGGCGGACTCGTAGGAGTCTCAAGAAATATAGGTGAGGAGTCAATAGTGATGATGGGAGGTAGTAACGGGAGGGTTGGAGTAACGTCCCATTCTATCAGCTGCTAGGTATTAAGACTGAGAAGTTAAGGAATGATGGAGGAAGTAACGGATGGATACCACAAGTCGAGGTATCAAGGGACGCACCCGTGGTATGAGCCGTTGTCACTCGTGCTGCAGAAATTTCCCCGCACTATTCATTGAGGGTATTGTAATTCCAAGCCTATAGGTTCTAAACTACATCGTTTTAAGCTCAAGTATAGTGGTTTAAGAGTGTTAAGTCTATCCTAAGCCTTACCACTCCATGCATGCAGACAGAGTTCTTCTTTGGAGATTAAGTTTGAAAAATTCCCAATTTCTTTCTAATTTCCTATGGGCTTTCAAGAGCAAGGTAAATCGATTTACCTGTGCATGTATGATATGAACGAGTTCCTTTCCCTCATGATCTAAATTCTCCCCAATTCCAAGAATTCCAATTCTAGATTTAAATTCATGATCTATTGGGGCTTATCCCTAATTTTGTGAAATTTTATGATCTATCTATGGGTCAATTCCATTCATGTACCAAATCATGTTTTATGATTTATGTGCGCATTTTATAGCTATTTTGATTATTAATTTCATAGTTTCAAATTTTAATTATTTTATTCCCAATTATGTAAGTTTCATGAAAATTCGCTATGATCCTGCTATAATTTTGATCTTAGTAAGTCTAAATTATGATTTATGATTCATGTTATGATTTCTCTTCAAGTACTCTTCTACGGATTTATGAATATCAAGTATATAAATGTTTTACAAGTATGTATGATTTTTATGATTTTTGAATTTATGACTCTTGGCCAACTTAGGGGCCCTTATTCATGGCTAATCATGTATTTCAAGTGGGATCCATCATGTTAATATTTTATTTGTCCATGAACTTCATGAATGATTTCATGATTTCAATATGAGCCCTCATGTACAGCCTGAGAAGTGTCTAGTGGCTCATGTAGACCCGACGCTCAGGTAAACCTCTCGTGGTCTCACTACGTGCCACCATAAGTATATATATTTATTACTGGATCCCTATGATATCACCATATTGCACATCCGATTGCCCGAGTCTGGGGATACGCCCTTGCCCATTTGGGTGAAATAGTGGGGCATCGTGTAAGTCTCTATCATGATGGTGTACAAGTCCTCCCATTGTTCCTCATGGCTTACGCATGGTTATGTTTATGTTACTTTGGTTCAAGTTATGTTTTACAATAGTTTCTCTTAACTATGCTTATGAATGGATTACGAATGGTTTGAAACCTTGAGCCCTTATGTTTACATTATGATATTTACTTTATGATCATGCTATCTCACTCTTATGAACTCTTATGTATTTTAAATGTCCGTTTTTACTTACCTTGCATACTCAGTACATTTCCTAAGCACCGACCTCGCATACTCTATGTTGTATCATTCAAAGTTAAGCTTATAAGGGATAGGTTGGAAAACATCGTAGTCGCCAAAAGTCCAATGCGAAAGTGAGGAGGAGAGCTGTTCATGTTGATGATTGGAAATTTTTTGAAGGTGCCTCCCATGAAGGAGGATGAGGTTCAAGAAGAAAGGGAAACATAGCCCCCGGTATGTTGGCCCGTATAGGATTGTGAGACGTGTTGGAAAGGTAGCCTATGAGTTGAGTTTCTCTGAATTGTCTTCAAGATATCTAGTTTTCCATATGTCGCTTTTAAAGAAATGCATGAGTGCTCCAGCTTTGGTTGTTTCGGTGGAGAGCGTAGGGTGTGAAGGGATAGCCTTAGCTACGAAGAGGTTACGGTTGAAATACTTGGTCGCTGTGTTCGGTTAAGAAACAAACGAAGTAGCTTCAAAGGTTTGTGGAGGAACAGTTCGCCCCGTGCTAGGGGCCTGATCCTCAAAGTTTGCATCCTCGCCTGTGAGTTGGTGAGTCCTCATCCTTCGAGGACCCTTTATCAGCCCTTATGTTTAGTAGTTTTAGTCTCAATCTTTAGTGAGTTAGCGCAGCCTTGTCCTATCAACTCGCCAGTATGTAGAGGCCTATCAGACATTGTATGTATTCTAACTTCAGAATTGTGTTATGTATTAACATGTTCCGATGTTATTATATTCTCGTGACTCGCTATTTCATGTTAGACTTTCCGTGTTATGTTGAGTTTGATGTCATGTTCATGCCATGGGTGAATTGAGCTCTTAGGTTCTTTTTTTCCCGTGTTTTGATCCGCATCTATGTTCGAGTCATGAATATCTTGTGATTGAGGAAATGAGGAAAAGAGATAAAGAGAGAGATGAGACCCTAGAAAAGATGATAACCCATCTCGTACTAATGACGAAGCATGTTATGGGAACCGGATTCAGAATAATGCTGTGGGACTCAAGGTCCCATGCAATAAGGGTGAGCTTCACCGCCAAGGTATGAGGAAGAGTGTCAATTCATGGCGGGTCATATAGGGGGTTCTTGTTCGGGACACCAAGGTGCCAATAAGGGCCATTGGCATCCATTCCAGAAGAGAATCAAGGTTGAGAAACTGCGGTAACCAAGATTGGGTTGATAGGAATGGAAGAATGGTGAAATTGTAAGCCAAATCATGATGGGGTGCGATAACCGAAGTTTGAACCTATATGTGCCTCCAAAAGATGAATCACCCCAAATGCAACCTCGGGGTAAGTGATGTGGGAAATTAAAGATTAAAGAAATGCTAGCACGAGTGCTCAAACCTGCCTAGATCAGAGCTCATTCAGCATTTAGTGGCTCAAATGAACCATTTGTCATCCCAAATGAACCCCCGAATAAAGGGCACACTTCCTAGTGAAACCATACCAAACCGAAGAAGGATGGCCATTACATAGCGATTTCTACTAGAGTGGAAAAATCTTGCATGATGAGGGTGGACCCAAACAGCTTGTGATCCAATTACAATTAATGATGTAGAAAATGCGGTGCCAAATGCACCAAATGTTGTTGATGATGATGAAGGCTAATGGGCTAGCCGAGGGGTTGTTACGGGCCCAAGTATGTTGATGCTGGAGAAAGGAGGCCTCAAATGCATGAGGCCAGAGCCTAGAATTCCGCCGCATTTCAAGAAATTCATTGAGATGTTTAGTAAGATAAATATACTGTAGATGCATTTTCAAATGTCAAGCTATGCGATATTCATGAAGGAATTGTTAAAGAAAAAAAGGTTGTTGATGTCGGTGAGGGGAAGGAACACACCATTGTAGTGCAAATGATGGCGAGCAATTTGCTCCAAAAGGAGAGTATCCTAGAGCTTTTACTATCCCTTGCACCATTAGACTGTGCATTTTCAAAAAGGTCTTATATGACCTCCTGGCAAGCATAAACTTGATGCCTCTTATCATTTTCAAGAAATTAGGGGTGCGAAATCCCAAACCCACATCAATAAGGCTTTTAATGGCATATCCATCCATCAAAAACCTATGGGGTGTTAGAAGATGTCTTGGTTTGGGTAGACAAATTTATCTCTTCCAAACTCGACTTCGCCGTGTTGGATTGGCGAGTATGGATGTCGAGGTTCCTATCATTTTAGGGCAACCATTGCCAGCCATAGGTAGAGCATTGGTGGATGTGGAGCATAGAAAACTAAAATTTAGAGAAAGAGGTGAGGAAGTCACCTTCAAGGTATGTCAACCCAAAACACCCCTAGATGAATGCAAAGTTATTGCGGTCCTGGCGAAAAGGAGGAGCAAGACAACAATGGTGAGGATTAAGTTGATTTGGAGGATGAATCTCTAGAGAATTGATAATTGAGAAGGTATCCATCGTATACGATATTAAATAAGGCGCTTTCTGAGAGGAAACCCAAGTGTTTTTATGTCTATGCTTTCATGTTTTTGTTGTTTTGTTTTATAGGTTGATTGATGAGAAACCAAGTGAAAGAAAAATAGAGAAAGCCCCGCACGAGTTGCCTCCTGCTTTTAAGAGAGGTCTGTAATGTTATCTTAAAAAGGAGTGAACCGGTGCCTCTACTTGCGAAACTCCTAAGTGGGATAATTGGAAATGTCGGTTCAACACAAGCTTGAACCAAGAAACCTAGAAGTTGAAGTGTACACCGCGACCCATCGACGAAACATGTGTGGCAACTCGTAAAATGCCGATCAAATGTATCCTTCAAAGCAATGAATTTGGCACGAGCAAGGTCACTTGCGCTTGGAACCGCAAAACGCCAGGTATTCACCGGCGGTCACAAGTCCAACACAAGTATAGTAAGTACTACATTTAAAATATTGACCAAACCCGTTGATTGACTCCACCCATATATCTCCCAAATCGGTCAACTTTTCAACTCCCAAAGAACCCATTCTTTTCCACTTTTCCACCTTCCCATAACCCAACTACCACCCTTCCATCTTCTCCCACTTACCTCCCGCTAAACCCACCTTCACCTACCAATCACTCTCACTCCCTTCATCCTATAAAATTCCCATTTCCTATTGTCTTCATTTCACCTTACCTCACTAAACTCTCACTAAGCAAAAGAAGTTCTACACTTAGGGATTATCCATTGTTGATCAAGACACCAAGTTCCAACCTAGCTGTTTTTTATCTCTTCTCAATCATTATGTGTGTTCATTGCTCTTATTCTACTTATTGTTTGATAATTGCATAATATTGACGTGGGTACTCATTTTGGTAGAAATGTTATATGAAGTTGTGTGTTTGAGATAATAGTTGTAGGTGAAGTCTCGAGTAACCCGTGCTTGAAATGCACGATTTTCCTAATGATAGATAGGTTGAAGTCTTTCTTAAAGGAAAATCACCATTTTTATTTTTTTGTACTATTTGATTAGGTAAATCATAATGTTGGGGTGAGTGAGTAAGGTATGAACTTAAGGTTTTTTTAAATGGGCTTGGGTAATCGATGTTGAACCGCGTTTCACCGTGGAGTCACCAAAGACCGCAAAACGCAAGCCGAGGTACAAGTCCTGTCTGGGCTTCAAGCCACTTCCTACTACTCCCGCTTTCACTTGCATGTCATAGGTCAAGACTAGTGAAATGCAAAGGTATTTTAGGTACAAAAATATTCTCGTTTTCAAAACCAAGACAGAGGCCGCGACTGTGGTTCCCCATCCGCATTACACTCAGAGCCGGTACTCGACATGATTTTGATATTTCAACTTATTGTCATCCAATTTCCTTAGATTTTTATTTCTAGGTTAGTTTAGTTGTTTCTTGTATTTTCACCTTATCAAAAACACAAACAGTAGCTACAAGGCACTAACATATTTTTTCCAACATCATCATTTTATCTAGGAGAACGGACAAGAGAAAGGCACTAGCCATGTCCAAGGGTAAGTGGCAAGGGAAAGACAGCAACCCCATCCCCCACCAATACCGTAGAGGCTGTCATTTACCGTGTGCCTCGACATGAAGGCACATTATGTCATGTGAAGAGAGGCCAATAACAAATGAGAAACGCTTTGATTTGGTGGGCCGAGGAATGATTTCCGAACATCACCGCATAATTTAATGATAGACACGGCATATGTTTGTTGCGCCTACCAACTACTACACCAACCTTTGTGCCAAAATTTTATGTATCCTACTGTGCTCTCATAAGAGGAAATGAAGCATTGGTCATCCTTTATAGGCCTCCATGGGTGGGGAAACTCTGGCATGATCTAAAGTTTGAGGCTAAGTTGTGGCTAGAGTTTGCTTGGCAACCAAATTATGCCCTCCAAAATGACCAAAGAGTGAACCTCAAGGTGCCATACTCATTGCCAAAGATCAAGGATGGGGTCCCATTAAATTTTGGGGAAATAGTGTCCACCTGCTAAATGAAGCGTAAGGCTAGACAAAGATGGAACTTCTATGCTATATGTTGTTCTCATCTCTCAACCGGCCTCAAAGCAGGGGTACTATTATTCCCCGATGAGTCCCCAAGCTCCACCACTGGTGTCATTAATGTTAAAAGAAAGAGGGATGTGGATGTACCCAAGATCAAAAGAAAGAGGATGCACGCATGGAAAATTCCCGAAGAGTCCACTTCTCATGGAATAAAGGAGATACCTATGAAGCCCCAACCTTAACATGCCCCCGCCCTGAAATATTAGGTCATGCATCCTGTGAAGCACCATTTAGAGGACCTTCACCTCCTCTCATCCTCTCTCCCAAGAGGAATACCGGCTAACCGAGATGACACAATCTCATGAGAGTCAACTGCAAAAGTTCACTCAAAATCTCCCTGCACTTATCATCAAAACAAGAAGAGGGAGATTAATAATGTGTTTGATGCCTAAACAAGCCATATTCTTGAGCGGATGTGGTTGAGGGAGTTGTCTCTTCTATTTTGATCAAAGGTGTGAGAGTTGAAGAATCGGGCACCATGAGGGACCCGGTATGAGAGTACTTGATGCGCCCATGAGCCATCTACAGCCGGTCCCATTGCGATTTGTTTGAGGGCTTAGGTGAAGATGAGGAGGCAAATTTGGGAGATGCTGAAAATTATGAAAAATGATGAGGCCACCGATGATGACGATGAATAGCCACTTCAAGGAGTTCCTACCATCCTTCTCTCTTCATGTATTCATTGGGGATAATGTAATTTCTTAGTTGGGCGGTTGTGCCTCATTTCCTGGTTGTGCTAGTCTTTGCCGCACTTGTTGGGCTGAAATTTTATGTTTTGCTAGTTGATAGGCCTAATTTTTGGCTTAACTGGTTGAATTCCTCAGGGGCTTTTTGTTGAATGAAAAGTGTTGCTTGTTAACTTGTTAGTGCCGTTGATGGGTTCATTCAAAATTGCCTAATGTTGATGAACCGTTTTAATAATCACCTTGTTTATAGAAACTCAAAGGGTTTTCTTTTATGCCATGGTTCTTTCCCAAGAAGCAATATTATTTTCTTTTTTTTTAAATTGTTTTAACCTGGTGGCATTTCCAATGATAGAATGAGAGACAACTTTCTTAAGGTAAAAATGCCGAGTTTAAGAGTCTTTTTTGTGCCAGGTTGTGATTATTTTGAGAAAAAAGGCATTTGAAAATTTAAAATTTGAGCAATCTATCATGAGTTGCACATTCCTTGTTTAGCTTTTGATTCATATGCTATCTTATCTTAAGTCATGATCTTGATGTGGTTATTAAACCGTGTGAATCCCTTGGAGTGTGATGCCTTGTATGGTGAAACTTTTAGCTTAATTCTCATGTATGTATAGTTTTCTAGAACTTTCTCTATGTGTGACTCAAGGAGAAATCCTAGATGTAGTTGCACTTAGAACATGATATTGGGCTTTCTTTTGATAGCTACATCATCCATTCATAACCTCCTTTCTTGACATTTATCTTTGATAGTCATTGAGCCTTTAAACCTTTCCTTGAAAACCACATTACGAACCTATTTCCCTTCTCGTAATCCCTTTCTTGGCACCCATATTCCCTAGTGCTAAGCAGGAGAAGAAATAAAGATGGTGCTTCGAGATTGCAAAAACTATGAGAATAGAACGAGAGAAATTAGGTAAAAGCCTAAGTTTGAGGGCATGAAAAAAAGAAAACTAAAAAAAATTATGTGAGTTTCAATGTGAAGTAGCATGAAATTGTGAAGAAATGAATGAATTGATTGGTTGGATAAAACCTCTAAACCTTGGAAGAAAAGAATAGTTAATAGGTGTTACCTCTTGCTTAGATGAGGATAAATTGTACCCAAAGGCATTATAAAGGCGGCTCTTTTTGCTAAATAAAAGATGAAGATGATGAACAAAGATAGATAAGATGTAACGAATCGGGACATCGTTACGGGATGGTTAAGGCATAAAACACAAAAATCTCGGCCAAGCATGAGATAGGAGGTTGTGCAGTGTCATAATCTAAGTATAGAATTGTGCAATTTTTGATAAGCATCGGTCCGGGGACCACCGCATTGAGACCGTGGCAGCGGCCGGAGTCCCACTGTGGTGAAAAATTGGATAGTAACCACAGGACCCGCCGCAGCGGCCCTATGACCACCGTAGCGGGCCGCAACGGGAAAGGTAATCGCCGCAAAGGAACAATCCGGAATCAATTCTATGGGTATTACGGGTTATATCCTATTATTTCCCAAAATTCGATTAGGAGGTCTAGAGGACTGAAAAACCTCCGCACTGGGTAATCTCTTCACCTAAGGTATGATTTTTGATTCTCTATCTCTAAAGTGAGTAGTTTTGATCCTAGAAGCTTCGTAGACCTCTAATGACGGGAATTTTGTAGAGGAAGAACCCTAGACTGTTAAGTAGGGATAAATTATAGGGTGATTAGTGGGTGAGTTGGGTTGAAAATGATAAGATTTGATCACTCCTCTAGAATCACATGTTTGGAACAAGGGTTTCTTGGGGAATTTAAATTACAATCGAGTAGAATTAGGGGTTTTACTCTCAAATAACACCCCGAAGGAGAGGGTTTGATCTTTTAGACTCTAAATTGAAGGGTAATTAATGAATTACTCTTGTGTTGTAGATTTCACCCATTTCGATGCTTTGAGGAAAGGCAAGGGTCTCGCTGGGTAGTTGAATTGTTACCTTCAAACCGAGGTAGGTTACGATTTATATGGATAGACCTATATAATGGATGAATAGTGTGCAACGTTGATATACGATTAGTCATCGGACGTTTACGTGATATGTGAGTCTATTGTTGTTAATTTATCTCATGAATGTGACTAAGATGTGATGTTGAATTATGATTACTTGTTTAAAAGATTGTGTGAATCAAGTAGTAATTACTCGTGATGAATAGTTAGTAAAGTGGTCCCACTCCGTTAATGAGAGAATTGAAGACTAATGATGGCTTATTTGAGCGGTAGATCGTAACTTTCTATATGCTGCAATAATGCACTTGTGATAATTTTATGAGAATAATGAATGAAAAGATTTAATATCCTAAAATGAGAGGCTTGAGCTCGAGGGAAGTATCCGTGAGCTGAATAATTTTATTTGAGTGGCTCGTGTTCAAAGGGAGCATCCGAATGAGCTTATGAGTGGGAGCGGTGCCACGCCGACATAGTACATGAATTTCTAGAGTTCCCCGCGTACCATGACTAGATGGGCATAAATAAGACCCCCTCCGTCATCTAAGGCCACGATTCATATGGTTGAGTGTTAAGGGAGATGGCGGAGGCGCAGTCCGTCATGCTATCCTTGGCTGTGTTGTTTGCATATTTGTTTGTGATTTAATTTATATTCATGAGGTGAATGTGAACGTGCTATGAGAATATGCAAATTATCGTGGGATATGATGCAAATTGGATAACAATAAACATGGTGTTAATGCTAAGTGCGACTTTGTCACTATGTGTAGTTATTGAGTAGTTGTCGCTATGAAAACCGTAGGAATTATAGCTCTAATAGAAATTGTGATTGCTTATTATGGTTTTTTGATAGATTTATGGAGTATGTGAAATGTTAATTGTTGATATAATGAATCAGGAATGAATGAATTGAGAAGAGGCAAATTTCGTAAGCTAATGCTTATAAGGTCGCTACAAATAAACCATTTCCGCTATGGCAAGACCGAAGTAGTGGAAAAGGATCACAGCGAGAGGCCTACTCTAGTGAGCAGGCCGACCGATTCCCGAGTAGAGCTAGTGTTCAAAAATATCTTGTATATCCGTAAAGTTTCTGAGGATCCCTTTTTATATCTCTATTGTTGTAATTATCTATTATTATGTAAGGTTGACCGATGATGTCTACTAAAGACGTGGTCATGTACCGACCCTACCCCCGCATTCTTTTCCCTCGAGTGTATAGTTCAAGCCATGTTGTTCCGCGCACCCTCACCTATAAACCAACATCATTTCTTGATTGAGAAGGTGAGAAAATGAGGACGCAAATCACTCCTTCATTGCGTATGTCCTTTCTTTCGTACATTTGAACACTTTATTTTGTTTTTAATTTTTAATTTCAAGTTCAACTTTGAAGTTTGAAACTTCAAAGTTCGAAAATTGGTTATTTGGTTTTGGTATGCACAAAGTGTAATGATCTGAATTTTTTTACATAATAGTTGATTTCTTTTTTCATGAATTTTGATTATGGGGGCAGATTGGGATTCGTTGCCCGCCCCACTCGGAGGGCTAGGCGTGGGTTCCAATCACGGTCATTTGGGTCATGTGATACAAAGTTGGCATCGTAGCCCTAGGTTCATTGATCTCACTGAGACTAAGACGGGTCTAGTAGAGTCTCGCGGATCGGGCTAGATGTCCGTAACTTATCTTCGAGAGGCCGCAGACTTTAGGGAAACTTCTTCCTTCTCTCTTTTCGTGTGATTACTTGATTTCAATTGGTATCTAGTGATCCAAATTGGTATCTAACAACTTTTCTTCTTTCATTCTCAAATAGTGAGAACACGTGCAAATAGTAATAGAGATGTGACACTTGAGCCAAAGCAGCAGTGGGCCCAAGTTCGCGGTAGAGAGCCAGGAAGAGGTCGTGGACGAAGACTCACTGGCAATATAGAGTGAGGGGCCCATGCTCTTGCTCCACTAAGTAGAGGTTCTGCATTTCCCGTGCCACTAGAACTACAAAACGAGTGGCACTGAGAAAGTCCCAACGCAGGGTGAAGCTCCTACCGTGCTGGGCCGTCTTCGATGGGTCCTAACTTAGGTTCTCAACCTTCGAGCGACTCAGAGGGCTCCCGTGACAAGAAGAACCTGCCAGACAACAATGAATTCAAAGATGCAATTGGTTGTGGCCCTCGCGAATTGATGACATATCGAGGTGGTTTTGAGCTGGAGGCAGTGACCGCGTGGATCACAAGGGAAGATGTAATGCCCCGAAACCCGACCATACCCGTAGTTGAAACGACAAAAAAAGATTTTCCTTCGCGACCAGTCACAAAAAGTAGTCCCGTGACCTCAGGTAGCCACAAGTCATGGAGTGACTCTTGGGGAGGGATTCTGACTTGTTTGAAACTTTGGGGATTTGAGTAACCACGGGTGTGACCTCAAGTCGTGGTTAGCCACATGACTCGTTAGGTCACCCGTGGTCAAGGATGGGCGAAGGAAGAAGAAAAGTGGAACAAAGGTACTTACTGGGTCCTCACCACGACTCAGCTGGGAACACCACGAGATGCTGTGTCACCCGTGGTGACCCACCGGTGATTTCTGCGTTGTTTAGGATGAGAGGTGACCACGATTATGATCCATTATGTTCCCGTGGTCAAATGCAGTTGCTTTTGGCAAAGGTACTTTCAGGAGTTGGACCACTAGTCGTGGGTCACTGCTAAGCATGACTCGTCCGGGCCTCTCGTTGGGACCGGCAGTGGGTGATTTCTTTTAAGTAGATTTTTAGGGCTTTTCTGTAATTTACAATCTCTTAGACTTCTAAACAATTTCATTTTTGGGCTCATCCAAAGAGGGAGTTAAAAGGTGATCAACATTTTCCCTCTCACCCATTCTCTCGATACTTAGACTTAGGAACGCAGAACTCTCAAGGATAGAACTAGGGCAATCGACTTCTTCTCAAATTTTCAAGGAATTCTCTCCGGAATTTCTCAACCAGTATGGAATTCAACAAGGAATTTGTTATTCCCTTGTGTACCTAAAAACCTTGTCTAGTTTTCTCTATTAGTTATTTATCCTTTACTTCAAAATGTGAAAAGTTTTCGATGGATTTCTTTATGGATTCAAATGTTATATTTATTATGATTTTAATTTCTTTATTATTCCCTATTGCTAGAAAATTTTGAAAGATTGTATCTAGTAGAATGATTCAGCCCTAATTCTACCAAAAGAGAGACTAGAACTCCTATGCTGAACTACTTTTCCTTGTAGCTCCGTTCTCGCTAATTTTGGGATGCACATATATATTTAATTTATGTTAAAATCTCGCTAGATTCATGGTAGTCTCGATTAGTTTGACCACGCTAATTATTGAGGTGTCGTTGATGCCTCCCAGCTATCGAATTTAGACTCGCATATCGCCATCGATTTTTTGTGGTCTTTAGATGGTTATGACACTTCCTTATTGCGCCTTTGACCAATCTTAGAACCACCAAAGCCTTCATCCTCGCCGCTTTGTTCTTTAGACGGTTACGACGCTCCCAAATGAGCACCTGCCAGCCTTAAAACACCGCCAAATCGTCTATTGGCATTCTCTCAGTGGTACTTCAAATAGTATCCCCGAGCTAGTTATAGTCTTGGGCCCTCAATAATATCGAGCTATTCGCTTGGTAGTAGTAGTCACGTTAGGACTATCCAAAGGGGGGGTAGGACTTGTCACCGAGAGGGCTCGGGGTTCCGTGTCTTTAACTACATTGCAACCATAGGTTATATTTTATTGACTTCATGGCCCTAGACAGTGATCTTACAATACATGTTTTTATACCCTGGAAAGGTATATTAGGTCCTACCACGGGGTGTGTACATTAGACTCACATCTAACTCACACATTGTTATGTATCTAAGTATAGCCTCCCACTAGTCGGGCTCGCTAGATTAGCTCGCCCAGTTCGCTCAACAGCTCGCCTTAGAGTAGCGTGCATCACTCAAGACAGCTTATCGGGCCAAGATAGCAACGGCTATCATGATCTCGATTTAGGATATGCTTGACCACCAGACTGGGTCATTTTGACACTCAGCATAGTTCGCCTTATTCGCTAGCGCATTCACTGGTCATTGCATGATATTACAATTCAACTATTTTATTCCAGTTATGGTTCCTCTCACTTACTCAAGACATTCAAAGTAATCGACGCATACCTTTTTATGTTGTATTGTTTCATGATACAAACTCGTAGGTTGTCGGGCCTCAAAGACGTAGCGACATCGCTTCGTGCTTTCACCGCATCATTGGTGAGTCCTCATCTTCGAGGATGAGTATTATTTCTTTCGCCTATATCTCTTTAGTTAGACTTAGACTTAGCTAGGACTTAACTCAAGAACTCATTAGATAGATGGCTTTAAACCTCGCCAGAGAATCGATTTAGTTTGTCTTCGCTTCATAAAACTTTATGACTTAGTTCTTCTTCTTAAATATTTTATTCTATTATTTTAAAGCTTCCACTATGTTTTTACCGTAATGCCCTCGTTTCATGATAGATCATGGGTTGAATTGGGGGTTACGTGTGACCTGGGCACCGTGTCTCGGGTCTGTGTATAGACTTGGGGCGCGATAAACTTGGTCTCGTGAGCATTAGGCTTGTAGTATCCTCAGATGTCCGAAAGTCGCATCAAGTAGAGTCCTTTTCATGGCTGTGAGAAGCGCTACACTTATGACAGGAGGCCATAAGGATGTTTTAGGAAAATTCTCTTTCACTGTTTTATCGTGCGATAGAGTGTAAACTCTAAGGTTTCTCTTAATTCGCGCTTTACGTGTTCGCAGACAATGCCTTCCAGAAGAGGTATTGGAAGAGGGAAAATAAGTGGAATCCACCAGCTTCCACCAACTCCAAAAGAGGGACCCCTTAGTGGGAAAGTGATGCATGCGGAGCTCCTGGGCTATCTTGAGGGTTAATACGCAGGACCACCTTAAGTTAACCATCAAGTAATCACACCTAAAAATCCACTCAAGAGATAATAACTAACAGGTTCGAAATGTCACACCCGAGTTTCTTCACATTCCGATAGCGGGATGGAAAGTTCTTGGGAAAAGGAAAGTGGAGGAAGAGAGAAAGAACAGGGGACTCGGAGTTTTACCAACAAAGGATGAGTGGTTGACCCCATTTCCAATTTCTGCTTTGAGGTCATCATCCCCAACACCATCATAGCCAAGGATTCTTAAAACCCAGAGTAAAGGAGATTACATGCCCACTTAAAAGAACTGTGGGAAGAACTATTTGGGAGAATGTGGATGGCTCAAGCGGTCGCTTGGTGCACAAGTCATTCCATAAACTCATAGAGTGCCCAGCATCCAAAAAAGGTGAAGGTAGAGCCCCTGACAATCCTTCACTCTGAGTCGCCTGGCTTACAGGTAGAAATGTGGAAGGAGCCACCTCAAAATGTTTGTTTTGTAAGGAAGGATGCCTTGGATGTGGTCAATGGGCCCATAGAATAAAGAATTTCCTATAGCCGAACATGGGAAAGCTGAATCCACCTCCCAACAACTCCGGCTAACTTGCCCATTCTGGAACAGGCAGCCAACATCCACATGTACATGGCCGACAACTCGATATAGTAGTAGGTGGTATGTTGGGTGAATTTCTTATGTTAATCTTGCATGTTTTTAGGCTCAGAGCCACGATATAAAGTATGAAATATATTTATATTGCCAAGTATGGTAGATATCTTGTGGTTGATATGAAATGGTTATAAGTATGAAGCCCGTAGTGATAGTTGTTTGAAGAATGAGAACTCAAGAGTTAGTGATGTTAACTAGACTAAAGGAAAGGATCTAAAAGCTTGAGAATGGTGACTTTTAGCTAAGGGGAGATGATAAGTTGGCAGCTGTGTGAAGCCCCGGTGAAGCCCTAAGTGCTGAAAAGAGAAGGGCTCCGTAAATAACAACTATGGGATGTCGGGCCTTATTCAACCGCTTCCTCTTGTATTTCGCCTTATGCTACATTCTACTTATGCTTATCTTTCGCACTCCTAGAATTATGTGATAACTCACAACACCGATACCGCCTTACCTCCATGGTTCGTAAATTCTGTACCATGTCATGAAGACTAGTTATGTACGTACTCATGTCTCACATTATGCCTATCTCCAAGAACCCAAATTCCTCGACTCTCCTTAATGGTTCAACCGTATCATGCTACATCACGTGTATGCTAATTAGGCTCCTTGAGTGATTCATTCTTGCGATTGCTTACTCTAAGACATGTGTACGTCACCTATATCTAGAATGATTATTTTAACAGATATACTCAGGATAACTTCTATTTACCTTGATGCTCATATGAAAATATTCATAAGATGCAGCTTGTTTGTCTTACTAGGGAGGCAGGAAATTCTTGTATGGTATATACTATAGAGGAGTTGTAAGATGATTAAGTGATAGGCTTGAATGATGGGGGATTGCAAGACGACGCCTCTTTTAAAATGAGGTTCCCCAAGTGAGATTGTTGACATCAAGATTGTAAGTGAAATAAAGTGTTATTTTAGTGAAGGTTATAAGGGACACTACTAGTAGGAGGAACTACCTAGGAAACCAAATTCAAAAGGCCACCTAACTCATGTTAGAAAGTAGTTATGGGCTTTACAACTCCTCGTCCCTAACCTCTGCCCAAATGAGGAACCGTTTATTTTTAGTACTTACTTAGTTCTCAGAAAGCTTCATGTCCTTTAGTTATTTTTTTTCTCATGTCTTAGCATGTATGTTCGATCTTGTAACTCAATTTCGATATGTAGTTTAGCCTGTAAGTCAAATACCCATTAGCATTTAGTGCTTAGTATTCACCCTCCTTCCCCCGGCCCGCGCCCGCCACAAGTCCGCCTATTCAATGTTCCAAAGAATTAGATGGCACATTCCTCATTAAGTCAAGGTAGGATGAATATTCCATACCGCTAACCTAAAAGAAACATTTCTCAAAGAGTGGAGGCTTTTCCCAAGGGGAGATGGTACTGCTACTGTGGTAGACTCGTGGTGCCTGGATATGGGTGACCTCGAGACAAAAGATGCTGGCTAAGGCACAGCTCGAGATACCCATCCACCCATGCTACTAAGATGTCATGATTTATGGATATTTACCGGAGGAACGACATGGAGAGAGACACGAGAATTTGTAGCTAAGTGCTCTAACTGCCAAAGAAGTTAAGGTGGAACATTAGAGACCTGGAGGAACGACTTAGGATATCATTATACCCACATGGAACCGGGAAGAAGTAAATATGGGTTTTATTATAGTCTACCTCGACTCATCGCAAAGATGACTCGATCTCGGTGATAGTAGATCGGATGACTAAGTCGCACATTCTTCCCACTGTTCACAGTCACCGAGGACTATGCTAGGTAAGAATTAATAGGGTGCCCTTATCCATTATTTTCCTCGTGATAGAATACCCATTTCAATTCTCATTTCTCTGGAAGTCTTTCTAAGGGGCTCAATACTGTGTCAAGCTCCCGCAACGCTTTTCACACGCTGCACGATGGACAGCCGAGAGGGCCATCCAAACCTTGGAATATATTCCGAGAGCTGTGTGGATCGATTTCAAGGCGCTTGGGATGATCACTTTCTCTCTCATCGAGTTGCATACAACAACAACTATCACCCAAAGATCCAGATAACCCATTTGAGGGTGGTTTGAGGTTGGTAGTTATATTGATAGGGCCAAACTCGGGCCGTGAAGCTATGTAGATGTACAACTCATCCGAGAAAGGTTGAAAATGTACTCAGAGCTAACAGAATCCTATGCCGATGTGAGGGTGAGAATTAGAGTTTGTAGGATGACCGTGTTTATCTAAAATTTCACCCATGAAAGGGGTGATGAGATTCGGGAAGAAAGTAGAACTTATAGATCTCCTATAAATGGTGGTTTGAGGTTGGTAGCTTATCGATGTGGCCAAATCCCGCCTGTGAAGCTATGCACGCATAACTCATCCGAGAGTTGAAAATGTACTTAGAGCTACCCGTAAATCCTATGCCGATATGAGGAAAGAGAATTAGAGTTTGTAGTGATGACCGTGTTTATCTAAAATTTCACCCATGAAAGGGGTGATGAGATCCGGAAGAAAGTAAGCTTAGCCCGAGATATGTGGACCCCATGTAATTTTAAAGACATCGGGCAAAGGTGGCATATAAGTTGTGAACTACCTCGATTTAGCATGGGTGCACCCACCTTCCATGTGTCCCTATTGAGGAAGTCCATCGATGATCCAACCTCGCTTTGCCACTGAAAACATAAATAAAAGATAGTCTCTCTTACTAAGAGGTCCCAGCTTCAGATCCTTGACCGACGTTTTTAAGCCGGGAGAAACAAAGAAGTAGCCTACCAAAGTTGTGAGGAGGAATCAACAAATGTAGGGAGCTACGTGGAAAGTCAAAGCGTATACGATGGCCGCATACCATATTTATTCCCTCCTGCCGCTTCGCTTAAGGTATCAATTTTCTCCCCTAAAACTCTATTCAATTTTATTTTTATTCATGTGCCCTAGCTTCTTTCATGTCAATGTACGTAAGTGCAACTCATATTTAGTTCTACCATTTAGTTCAATTCGTAGACAACGTTCGCTAAGCTAAACTATATGTTCATTATTTAAATACATTGATGTATTTCTCTACTTTTATGGGTGGTTTCCAACATTCGAGGATGAATGTCTCTGTGGGGAGATATTGTAATGCCCCCAAAACCCTAAGACTAGATCCGGGAGTTAAAACAGAGAAAATATATTTCCTGCACCAGGTCAGCGAATGAGTCATTCTATGACCGTGGGGGTAGGCCACTAATTGTGGAGTGACTTGTAGGGAAGGGTTCGCACTTGGCTGGTGACTCAGACGAGTGACCACGAGTGTGATCACAAGTCGTGGTCATCCATAGGACTTGTTAGGTCACCCGTGGTCAAGGATGGGTGAAGGAAGAAGAAAAGTGGGATAGTGTACTTAACGCGTCCTTACCATAACTTGTTGGGAACGCCACGAGTCGTGGTGTCGCCCGTGGTGACCCCTCGTGATTTCTCGGCGTGTTGAGGACGAAAGGTGACCACGAATCATGGTCACCACTAGACCCGTTATGTTTCCCATGGTCACAAGAAGGGATTTTTTGGGCAAGGTACTTACAAGTTGGACTATGAGTCGTGGTCATCAAGCAATTCCACTCCGTCCAATCCCTCGTTGGAACTGGCAGGTGTTTTTTCTTTGAGATTTTTAGGGGCTTTTCGTAATTTTCTAAACTCCTAGACTATAAACTACATCATTTGGGCTCGTCCAAGAGGGAGCAAAGGGTGATCGATGTTTTCCTCTCACCCATTCTCTCGATACTTAGATCTAGAACACAAAAACTCTTAGAGCTAGAACTAGGCACCGACTCTTCTCATATTTTCAAGGAATTCTCTTCAGATTTCTTCACTGTGCATGTGGAAATTAAACAGGAATAACTCTTCCTTGTGTCCCTAAAAACCTTGTCTAGTTTTCTATCGCCATGCTCGGCTTTGAAATGTGAAAAGCTGGATGGATTTATTTTGTCACGCCCAAAACTCAGAAGAATCGGAACTTGATTCATGATTGATCGAGAAGTCATCTATATGACATTTGTAACTATAATACTTAGGCAACTGTGCCACCAAAGATTTTCTCGAGCCAATCCCGATGTCTTTCGTAATCCTTTTTAGTTTCTACTCCAATATGTGACCCAAGCATAACTAGATGGGTGCATAGAGATTGCCCGCCTTGGTCCTCCATAAGGTCACATCAACAGATTCGATAGAGTTAGCCATGACTCCGAGCCTCGGATGTTATTCTTTGCATGGATTGGTTATGTGTTTGTTATGCTTCCATTAATTGTAGGACCCAACAAGAGAGTTCAAATTTCCTAGTGAGCGAGCCTTAGAATGGAAGGGTAGTTCGTTTGTACCTATAGGTCGCTTTGTTTCCTACCTTAAGGCTAGACAGATGATTTCCAAGGGTTGCATGCATCATTTGGGTTAGGGTCAAGGATGTTGAGTCCGAGACCCCGACTATCCGGCCCCGCTTCCAATAGTACGGGAGTATCCGTGAGGTCTTTCCGGATGATAATCCGTGCATTCTCCCGAGTGAGTGATTGACTTTGGTATTGACCTTCCCGATATGCCTCTATATCTATTCCTCCCTGCTGTGATGGCTCCGCCGAGTTAAAAGAGTTGAAGGATTAGTTAAAGGATTTACTAGATAACGGCTTCATTAGACCGAAGCGCCCTATGGGTGCAAATCAGCTTTATTTGTTCGGGAAGAAGATGGTTCCCTTTCGTATGTGCATTAACTATCAAGAACAAAATTTCTTAACAAGGATTGATGAATTGTTTGATTAGCTTCTGTGGTGCTAAGTGTTTCTCAAAGATAGATCACAGACTGAATCGCCCGTGAGTTCGGGGAGAGTGATAACTCAAAGATGGCGTTTCGTAACACGGTATGGTCATTACGAGTTTGTAGTTATGTCTTTTGGACTAATGAATGCTCCTTCATCTTTTATGGACTTGATGAACAGGGTGTTCAAGCCATATTTGAATATGTTCCTGATCTTGTTCATTGATGACATCTTAATATACTCGTGAGCAACGAGGAGCATGTCGCTTCACCCGAGAGTAGTGCTTTAATTAACGATCGCCATTGTATGCAACGCTCAACATGTCTCAGTTTTGGGTTGGGCTCCGCATTCCCTGGGTCAAGTGTGGTGTCTAGCGAAGGCATAAAAGTAGATTCGCAGGAAATTGAGGCAAGAAGAATTGGCCTAGACCGTAACCTTTAGATATTTGGAGTTTCTTGGGTTTAGTCACACTACCGTAGGTTTGTTGAGGGTTTCATCCCTTGCAGCCGCCTTGACTAAGCTGGAGACAGAAGAAGGCGAAAGTTTGCTGCCTTTAAATGGAGGCTTTCCTGAGTTAAAGACCACCACTTCAAGATGTGGTGTTGACCCTGCACCTGAAATTATAGTTCACATTGTGATGCTTCAGAGCACCAATAGAATGCTGGAGCATGAGTGCAGATATATGCCTTCCAGAGGCAACTAAAGGTCCATGAGAAGAATTACCCGAATTCGTGATCTTGATTTGGCCGCGGTGGTGTTTGCATTGAAGATATGGTGACATTACTTGTATGGGTTCCATGTGGATGTGTTTACGGACCACAAGAGCTTGCAATACATGTTCACATATAAAGATCTAAATCTTTGGCAAAGGAGGTGGTTGGAGTAACTTAAGGACTATGATATGAGTGTCCTTTACCACCCTAGAAAGGCTAACATGGTTGCTGATGCGCTTAGTAGGCTCTCAATGGAAAGTGTGTTCCATATAGATGAGGGGAACAAGGAGTTGGGTGAAAGATGTTCACCGGCTTGCACAATGGGGAGTTGATCGATCGAATTGACTGATGGTAGTGTGGTTGTACATAAGGGTCAAAATCGCCCTGGTGGTTGGAGCATCAAATCTAAGCAAGATGAAGACCCAATTTAAGGAAGCCGAAGGAGGCGGTGCAACATTCAAAAGGTGGAGGTTTTCTCCCAAGGGGGATATGGTGTGCTACGATATTAGGGTCGCCTATGTGTCCCAAATGTTGATGATTTGAGAGTTCGTATATTACATGAGGCACATGGTACCGGGAGCACTTATTCATCCGTGTCACCAAGATGTATCCTGACTTGCAAGAAATCTATTGGTAGGATGGTATGAAGAAGGATAGTGCGGAGTTCACAAACAAATGTCCAAACTAACACAGTGAAAGTCGAGCATCAAAGACCCGAGGCGTACTTCAGATATTACCATCCTACTTGGAAGTGGGAAGATCAATATGGACTTCACAGCTTACCCTGACTCGTAGGAAATATGACTCCATTTGTGTTTGTCGTGGACAGTTGATTAAGGCGGCTCATTTTCTACCTACAAAAGGCTACCTTCTCATCTGAAGATTATGCCAAGTTATACATAATGAGTTAGTTCCGCTTGCATGAGTGCCTTTGTCCATAATCTCATATAGAGGTACCCAGTTTACCTCTCAATTTTGGAGGTCTTTACATAAGGGACATGGGACTCAAGTCAAGCTTCAAGATAGCTCATCCGCAAAATGTATGGTCAAGCGAGCCAATACGTATTCTTTAGGACATGTCGAGGGCACGGGTTATGGATTTTAAAGGCAGCTGAAATGACTATTTGCTCCCGATTGTGTTTTTTATAATAACAACTTACCACTTTAGTATCCAAATAGCATCGTTCGAGGCTCTTTGGGACGAAGGCGGATCTCCCACGATGGTTTAAGGTTGGTGAGGCAAAGCCTATGATAGGACCGGACTGGGTTCATGAGGCTCTAGTGAAGGTTCGCTGATAAGGGATCGTCGAAAATCGCCGTAGTCATCAAAAATCATGTTGATGTGAGGGAGAAGAGATGGAGTTTCGATGTGATGACTCTGGTATTTCTAGTTATCTCCCATGAAGGAGTCATGCGGTTTGGGAAGAAAGGAAACATAGTCCCTCTAGTTGGTCCCTATCGACAGGGAAAAGAGTTGGTAAGGTGGCGTAGAAGTTGTACTTTCCATCCGAGTTATCTTCACCCGTCATGTGTCTTTGAAAAAGTGTTTGGGTGATCCAAATTTTTAGTAGTTCCTGGTGAGATGCACTTTGGGTTAAGAGACATCCTCGCTATGAAGAAATTCCCATTAAAAATCTTGGATCAGCCGTTCGTGGTTGAGGAACAAGGAAGTAGCTTCGGGTTAAGGTATTGTAGGAGAAATCAGCATGTTGACGGAGCTACATGGAAAGCCGGCAGATATGATGGCTAAATATCCACACTTGTTCTCACGGCTCAGCAACTTGAGGTATCGCCCTCTGCACCCTGACTCTAACTAGTTTTCATGTTTGAACTATGTGCGCAAGTTTCTTTTTATGTGGATCTCGTGTATGATTGGTGAATCTAGTTCAACTTGTATAGTTTGAAATGAAGTTAGTCATTCTATCAGCTTTCGCTTAAAATGACTCCGTATTTGATTATGATAATCGTATGTTTCTATTTGTTGCTTGTTTTCTACATTCGAGACTCCAATGTTCCCAAGGGGGAGATATTGTAATACCCCGAAAATGCTTAGGAGTAGACCGGGAGCTAAAAGGAAAACTGTTGTAAGTTGGGAAAAAGGTTGCAAGACGACAAAGTACCACGACCCGTGGTAAGTAACCACGGCCGGGGTCGTTTATTGTCATGGTAGGAAGTGGACTCCGGGCAAAGTAGGAGGGTACGACGGGTCATGCAATAACCCCGTTGCGGCTACAACGACCAAGGTGGGGACCATGGTAAGGGAGCCTAGATCTTAGTGAGAAAGGACTCGATCATAACCATAACCCGTTGAAGCGCAGGGACAAGCCGCGTGGTGAGGCTCGTTGTGCAGAAGTTCGATACCCGAGGGGAGCAATCAAAGACTAGTTCAACGATCCGTTGGAGCCTTGAATGACTCATCTCCGTTCGTCCGTGCCCGATTCCGAGATATGACTAGGACAGTGCATAGCACGGGCAGACACCACGGGTCGTGTTATCCTCCAACGGCCCATTGGTTCACCCGTTGTTTGGCCTGACTGGCCAAATGAATTCAAAAGGGCATTTCCATCATTTCCTAGTCCTAAGGCCCATACTACATCGTTTAGGGCTCGTTTTGAAGGGATTTTAGGAATACCTATTCTAAGTGCATACTCCCTATGAATGCAAGGTTGAAGGCTTGAAGGAGGTGATTGAAGGCCAAATTCAAGGTTTCCTTTGGAATCTAATCTTGGGCAATTGAAGAGTGATAGAATTCCTTACTCTGCATGTAGGGTTTCAATGGGTGTCTTCCTTCAACACCCATGCCCAATTCTTATCAATTAGTGTTAAATTATGCATAATCAATTATGGGGTTTTGATCAATGTATGATTTTTATATCTCTATTCATGGGTAAGGATAGACCGAGTTTATATCAATGATTTACGAAGCTTGGGAGGATTCAAACTTGTTTCTCTTATAAAATTGTTTTTCTAAAAATTGAATCTAAAACGCCCATGGGTGAAGAGTTCATAAAAGGAGTGATTGATGAACGTATGGTGTAGATGATATTTATGATAAAACGCATGTTCAAAAGTTACCTCATGTCTATAATTGAAGTTTTGATATGAATCTTGTATAGTCAAGTATGTTGAAGCTAGTAGTGCCCAATGTTGAGTATGGATGATGATTTCCGCGAATTAAATTTATTACTCGCTTTTTGGAGAGAACTCTCCTAAATTATAATGTTTTTCAAATGAATTGAGGAGTTCACATGATAAGGTTTTGCCAAGGCCCTTATATTGATGATGATGAGGGATATTTCAAAAGTAAGCTTACCGCATGGTTTTGGAGTAAATTTTTCCATTATTCTTGAGCTTGTGTATGTTTCATAGTAAAGCTTATCATATGCATGCATTCATACTGAGATGTATGCTGTCATTGAGCTTCATTTCATATGATGTTGAGTTTAATCATGATTTCATATTGAGCTTCACACTAGATAATGTTGAGCTTCGTATTTGTACGATGTAGAGCATTGCATAGCTTTGGAGAAGAATCTAGCACCGAGGGGGCTAAGTGTTGATCACCCTATGCCCCGGTAACTACGCGCCAATATAGGTTGATTCTATTATATCTGGGACCTCCATTCTGAGCTATTCCCCGGCCCTAATGGCCCATGAGCTTGATATTGATATCATGGTAGCGTCCTCAACCCCTCGGCAAGGTTTTGGACTCGCTCAACTTGGAGTGTAATAGCCGAGACCATGTAAATCCCATCGTGGTATGTCGATTAAGTGGCTAGTCTCCCACGGTCTATATATAATTTGAATTTGCATATCCATTACTCATGATGATTATCTTATGTATGCATGTTCAAAAAGCAAGGTTTGACTAATTGTTCAAATTTTTGATATAAATGTTATGATTTAGCTTTGAGTCATTCGAGTTATTCATGATGTTCTAAAGCCATGCATGATCACGTATAAAATAAGAAAGATTTCATAATGAATTCTTGTGATCTTCTTCTTATCCTTAAAGGCTATTGTATATGCATGACTTGTTTTAAAAGATTTATATTGCTCTAGCGATTTTAATTACCTTGCATACTCTGCACATTCCACGTACCGACCGCACATCTTCTATGCCGCATCGCTTCATGATGCAGACCCATATCTCGTGCTCACTCTGATTCGTAGTCGCTATCGTAGCTGCATTGTGCCAGATTGATGAGTCCTCATCTTTCGAGGGCTAGATTTTTAGTTTCCTTGGACGTATTTCGCTCGTGGTTTCAGCTAGTTTTGGGTGTTTTCCTATTAGCTAGTCCGCATTAGAGGCTTATCACACTTAGACATGTATTCAGCTTCGTATGTTCATTCTCATGTTATGTTAAGTTAGACTTCCGCTGAGTTTTAACTATGTTCCTTCATGTTTATTGAATGATTTAGTTAATTCTTATGCCATGGGTCGACTTAGGTCTTTCAAGTCCCTTGACCCGTGTCTATGATCCGGCCCTTGGGTCGTGACAACCACTCCAGAAAGGCCAATGTGGTGGTAGACGTGCTGTGTAGTAAGAAGATCTGAGTACGGGCAAGCCTTGCTTGCTTGGAGGTTACTCCAACGGCCGATGGCCAAGGAAGCCTGCACTTTGTCAAATAGCTTAGGTGAGATATTCGCTGACCGAAATTGGTGGATTGTTAGCCAACTTGGAGGCTAAATCCTCTTTGTTAGGTGGAAATCAAAACCAAAATAATTAAGATGAAAAGTTGGGAAGATCGAGATAAAGTCCTTGGTGGGGATAGGCCAAGGAAGAAGTGGTAGATGATGAAGGGGTCTTGAGAATAAAGGGGCGGGTGTGTGTTCCCCGAGTTGGTGAGCTAATTAAAACACTCATGGTAGAAGGTCGAACTCGAGGTACTCCATTTACCCTGTGGTCAAGAAGATGTACCACGATCTAAAACAACATTATTGGTGGGGTAGGATGAAGCGAGTTATCAGGACTACATGGCTCGTTGTTTAAATTGTCAATGTGTGAAGTATCGTTACCAAAAGCCCGAGGAGTTCTTCAGTGAATTCCTATCCCCGAGTAGAAATGGGAGAGGATAGCCATGACCCTTGTGGTTGATCTTCCTAAGACTTTGGGGAATGGACTCAATTAGGGTCATAGTGGATAGGTAGACCAAGTATGCTCATTTATTGCCTAGACATATGACTTACAATGCTGATAAATTAGCCAAGATATACGTGAAGGAGGTTATCTGGGCCATAAAGGTGCCTATTTTCATTGTATTGACAGGGCACTCGGTTTATTTCCCCATTTTTGGAGGACTTTGCAGGGAAGTTGGGTACGAGATTGACTTGAGCACGCCTCTATCCTTAGACAAATGGGCAATCAGATTGCATTATTCAAGTATTTGAGGACACGCTTCGGGTGTGTGTGATAGATTTTGGGGTCACTTCCAGACAAATTCTTACTCCTTGGCTGAGTTCGCCATAATAATAGCTACCACTGAAAGCATTTGCATGGCACCTTTGAAGCCTTGTATGGGAGAAAGTGCGTTCAATTGGGTGGTTTGATATATTTGAGGTTAGGCCTTGGGGGACGGATTGTTAAAGAATTCTTTGAAAAAGGTTTGATGATTCAGACTATCCGGTAGCTTCACAGTAGGCAAAAGAATACGTAGACAAGAAAGTTAGGGACATGGAGTTTATGGAAATGGAGCAAATGCTTCTCATGTGTCTGTCCTCTGCCTAGATGACTACACGCAAGTGCACGTGGTCGAACAAGTAGTAAAATGGCTCAAGTAAACCATGTATCGATCCCACAAAGGACCGGACCAAGGTAACAATCTAATCAAGTGTCAATAAACTTTAACTCTAAAATGCGTATACAACAAGCAAAGAAGATTTTGTTTCCTAATTTATACTAAATCAAAACGAATATACAATTTGAGTCTCGAACTATAGTTAGGCATGCTGGAGGCTAAAATGAACATGTAGAGAAATAATTTATCGATACAATTTGATTAATCTTTACTTCGGTTTCTAGTCAAGAATTATTGCCTATGGATTAGTATTTAACCCAACTTAAGAATCATGAACCTTCCACCTACATTTTTGTGATAAAAAGAAATTCATATTCTAGCCATACAAAACCGATTCTGTAATTGACTAATACGACTTTCGTGTATATTTCTATCCCGAAGGTAAATCAATTTCAATTTTCCCAAACTAAGTAAAAGATCATATCCTATCAATTCACAACTTTCCAATTTGTTGCTCTCGAGTGAAATCGGACTTTTTAGATACATTAACATTGGCCACATATTAATGCAAGAAGAACAAGAATTAATAGAACAACCATGGAAGAAAAGATGAAAACCAAAATGATCAATAATTACATCTACTACAAATGTTCTTAACTCAAGAAGAAGTGAATTTAGCCACTCATTTGTGGATTAAAACATCATCAAATGAGTGTAAATCATACAAACAATTGAAATAACAGAGAAAGAGAGATAGAGAAGAACCCAAGGATTTTCGTCCCTCAATCGCTCAGAAACCACGTTCTTGCTCAACCAGTCATAATAATTAAAAATGAACCTAAGTGTTCTATTTATATCGTGGAAATTTTTCCCTAGATAACAAGCAACGTGTCACTGCGTGCACGCGGAGCACCGCTCCGTGAAACGCCACAAACGCGACCCTTACCGGAATCCGGCCTTCCGTGCATTTAAATCCAACGCCACGCGTGCAACGCGGGCTTGGCCAACGTGCCACGGCTCCAACGCGCACCTTCACCGGAATTCCATGTCTGTGATTGTGCCCAACGTGCCACGGAGGCAACGCGACCTTCACTGGAACTTTGGCTAATTTTAATATCCGGGCAGACCGCATCCGCGATGGCAATGGTGACACGGCTCCATCGCGGAGCCCCTTTTACCCCTCGCTTCCTTGGCCTTTTCCCCGCTTCGCTTCCGAGTCCATTCCTCCCGATTTCTCCCAACGCATCTTAGCTTCCTAAAATTGTATTTTTCCCAAAACAACACTAATCATGTTGGTTAGTATAAATTCACATTTAAACTACAAATTACATGAGAAAGTACAAATAACGATAGATAAAAAGACGAAATGAAGCATTGAGTATCACTTGGGCATATAATTCGCCCAAGATCACTTACCCCACACTTAAAACCTTGTTCGCCGAACAATAATCTCACATCTCATGCATTTGAAACCCACGCATAGCTACTTTGGCTCGACAATTCAAGCTACTATACCGATTATTTACTATAGCAAATCATCAAGAAAACATGCATAGTCTCATTAATACAATGACATTCAACACATCAAGACCTCCTAGACTCAAGAATCGACTCTCGATATCGGCAAACTCATGCAAATCACTGATCAAGAAATCCGACACGAATTTCAACCTTTCGTCAAGCATGTGCCTCACAACACAAGAGAATTTCCCTTTTCAATCACATGAACTCAAAAACATTACATGGGGCATATAAACATGATTTCATATTCTCCCAAAGAATTCACATGCATCATGTCATGAATCATAGGCTTGCCTTTAGTGTATTACTCCAATTAATATAAGGACGCGTGATGTAAGATCACGTAGGACTTAACGGGTTGTAATGTAAGCTACGGAACTAGTAAATACCGGGCTAACCAATAATAGCAACTAGCATCCTTAAGCGCTTTTCAATACATCCCATCACATTATGGGCATTGTTTCTTCCTTCATCCTCCCATTCTTGAAGTCTTTCTTTATTTTTTGTCCCCATTTCTTTGCCACACTTGACTAAACAACAAAAATTAGTTATACATCTTCATTTTATTTAATTTACAAATAAGTGCACCTCTAATCTTTGCTTTTTTCACAACTTCACTTTTCTTTCTTTCACAATTCTCACTCCTTGACACCGTGGGAAAAATTATTTTTTACTTGAGCGCTAAGAGTTTTGGATCAAATTCACTATTAATGAAAAGAAGGGGTTAAGCTCGGCTTGTACCTTTTTCGACGAAAGAAAAAATAGGCTAAAGGCTCAATGGGCTAACTAGGATTGACATTCAAGGTGGGTATGATAATGAAAAAAAAAAACTTTCGGTTAATCAAAGAAACGCCTACCTCCCAATACACTACCTCCTTCATTTCGTTTCGCACACACACCAGAAAAGTTCTAGACAATTCACACAACATGGAATAATCGAAACCTCACTACACACTCATTGCACATGCTCAACTCAAGACATATTCACAAACTCTTCAATCAACTAATTACAAGAATTAAAACATTAAGCCTCAATCACACCAAATCGAACTCTATGGCCTAGGTATCTCAACATATTTACAAAGTTGCATGCTTTCGCATTTAATCACCTTTGCATTCTAAATATCATGTACAAATACGCAACAAGAATTTCGAACCATAAAGTAGCGACACAATTGGGATACAAACAAACAAAATAAAAATAAACGAAAGAACAAAAACTACTCCTATCGACTAGATTTTTAAGACAAGCCTCGTAATCCATCCATCATAGGAACGGTCACTATTTACTTCTAATTTTGCTCAATGGGATGATTCTCGGTAAAAGCACCGAAACAAATGCCGAGAAACCCAATCATAAAATAATCAACGAAAAAAATTTTAAAAAATATTGATAATTTCGATAATAAAAATATTTACAAATATTTACACAAACTAAATAACAACATTCATCAAGACACAACAACTTCACATTAATTACAATACCAAACATAAACACAAAATCATAAGGGGTCAGCAATTTTTTTTCGTGCACAACAACAGACATGAATATAACAATAACAAAACAACAACCAACACCTAACTACTCCCACCCCACACTTAAACCGAACACCGTCCCCAATGTTCATAAATTTAGCATAGCACAAAAGTAGGCAGGAACTCCCTAATCAATTGAAGTATTCAATTTCTTCGTCAGGTGTCGTTGCCTCATCCCCCATATTCGAGTCGCCCGCCGTCTTCATTCGACTCAATGTCTCGAAACTCACACGCGCGTGTCTCTCATCGGTGGGGACATCAAGTATTCACAAAGCTCGCAAAAGCCGGCCCCACTCGGCATATTCCGAGCATTTTCTAAGGGGTAGTCCAAGTCGAGCCGCCACAACTCATCTTCTATTGCTGGCCTCCCCCGCCTATGCGCGAATCGCAAGATTCGCATCCCGAACATACGGGCTATATATCGATCATCCTGAGCATGTCGCTTCTGGGCTTAGTGAGAACCGGCCCCGTGAGTGGTGCTCAGTGCCTTAGTCTTTGTGACGTCCACTCGCACGCCTATCCATCCGCAGGATGTAGTCTAGGGCCTTCCTCATCTCAGGCCCCAAGTAGAACGCGGGTCGCCACCAAACCCGCACTGCGTCTCTTGATGCAAACGGCTCTTTTCATGGCGTATATGATCACCGCCTAACATTGGACTGCACTCTTCATCGCAGCATACACTACATACACGATCCCGGTGACATCTCGTCATGTGCACCCCTAATCGTGCAAGAACACACTATCTTAAGCCAAATCCCGGCTTCCCGTTCATTTTCGAGTGTACGTGTCTCGATGGTATCCCCTCTCCTTATGCTCGGCCTCCACCTGGTTGCGAACGGGTCACAGTGCGTTCTCAATATTCCGCATATGGTGGAGTGAAGTTCAGCTGTCGTGAGTACATGGGCGTCTCAGGTCACGCGCCCCAAAATGGCATTCAGGTGACGGGCTCAAAAGTGACAATTTGCCACCTTATCTTGACAAAGGTGGATCAAGGAGGCCGGGTTCCAGCTGGCGTAGAACTCTGACCAAATGTAGATTGCACTTCTTGGGCTCGTCAAAGACGAAGTTGCAAATGCATAAATGTCAATCCTCGTACGATTCTTGGGAATTCCTGTGCCAATGATTCCCTTGTAATATGCCTCGGGAAGTATTTGTTCTCCTTATGTTTCGTGTACCACTTCTTCCCTTCGGCTGGCCACCCATCGGTTCCGTATGACGGCGTGTTGCTCGCGCGGAACCGGGTGTTGCCGGGACTGCGCTCCGCCTAATCTCTTTTCCTCCCTGGTGCCCGATGTAGATGTGCCCTTACCTTGTCTTGGATCAAGCCGCCACCGTTCGTCAAATCAAGCAGACAGGACCAATGTTAGTCAAATCAAAATTATCATCGACTATGCTGTTAAGCTAGGCCACTCCATACTTAGTCTTTAGCCACAATCACAACATTACAAGACAATCCTCTTTTTTCAAATTTACATGAAAAAAAAAAAAACAACATGCCTCGTGCATCTACTAATTTGATGGGTATAAATTCTATGTGTACTACTCAGACTCGTACAACTAATCACAATATTACCATCGATACCATTTCATTACCTAGCGTTTAGCGAAAATTTCTCTGACAAAACCTATGCAAATTCACTAATTTTTATGCAATTTCAACAATTTCATTCTCCCGAAAATCCATCATGTATTTAGCATATTCACATTAAGCACACCACAATTTACCTCACCCAACATGCACAACCCACAAAAATTTCAATTTCAACTCACCCTAACTTCTTCATATTCAAATTCTAACAACCCTAGCTACAAATTTCACAAAAAAATTCGATCAAGCATGTATTTATCGAGTTCATACAATCACAATGATACTACGAACATCAATCAACAATAACATAAATGAATTCAAGCTCAATTTATACTTAGGGAAAGGTTTACTCACCTCTCATGCTTAAAATCGAAAAAATTTAGCAAAATTGAGGTTGAGTTCAAGAACATACCTTTAAATTTGATGAAATGAAGAAAAGTTGAAGAAAACTCGTGCCTAGGTTCGTGTCACGTTGAGGAAGGAGGGATTTTTGGGATGTTTATCGCGTGAGGGAGAAGGAATGGGGAAAATGAGGGTAACCTGGGGTTAAAAGTGGATTTTCGCGCAGTCACCCTAAGGATCCGGTGTGACCCGACGTGGAAATAGCTCTTCAACGTGTCACGGAGGGTAACACGGAGCACTCCTCCGTGACACGGAGCCATCAAGGGCAGTGTTCTGGGAATTTTGAAAATTCCTGCATCTCCACCTCAACGTGTCACGAAGGGTAACACTGAGGCCCTCCTCCGTGACACCTGAGCCATCGACAGGCTCACCGTTTTGCCACTTTTTATTTTTTTTCCTTACCTCGATTTTTACCTTGCGATTCTTTGCATTTTTGCCCTCCGTTCAACCTAAAATTCATCTTACAACAAGAAATTGGTTAGAATTCCAAGATTTTAAACACAACACACATTTTTTTGTTATATTTACATTTTTATCTATTTTTTCTTTGTTTTTTCTTTTTTCTTTCTTTTAACTAACTAAACTACTTCTACTTATCAAATACAATAACCACGAGTTGCCTCCCGTGTACGTCGGTTTACCGTCAGCGTTCGATCGCCATTTGAGCTCAATCTCGCCCTTGGTGACGACATTTTCTCTCGAACACGCCCTCACCCATGTCATGCTTACACCGAAGCCCATCAACTGCGCCCGTGGCATCTCGATCTGCTCGCCACAACTCCAGCTTTGGGGTCCTTCACCGTGGTTTTCCCAATGGCTCTCGTGAATCAACACTCGAGAAATATCCGTTTGATCAATCACGTTGATCACCGAGAGTTCCTCGCATACCTAATCTAAGCTTATGGCCTTGTACATATCAAATACCTCCACCTTGTCGTGCTCCTGCATAGTTAGTCGCCCTGCGCCACATCAATTACACTTTCCCGGGCCGCCAAGAAGGGACGCCCCAAAATAAATGGGACTTCCGCGTCTCGGTTCAAAATCCAAAGATGACGAAGTCTACCGAGAAGATAAGGGAGCTCCACTTGCACCAAAGACGCCCTCCACAATGCCATCCGGTTCGGCCAAAGAACGATCCGCTAGTTGCAAGATCACTGTTGTTGGTCTAGGACTCCCTAGCCCCAACTTGAATACCGATGTCGGCATCAAGTTACCGTCGCTCCCAAATCACATAATCCGCGAGCTCTGATACTCGCCCGATTGTAATCTCACTGTAAAGCTCCCAGTCCCGAGCTTTGTGGGCAACCCGCTTTGTATCCGGGGAAGTGACTCCCTCCGTAAGAGCCACCGTCGCGTCTCACCAACCTACTTTTTGGTCGCCACGATGTCCTGATGTACTTGGCGTATTTCAAAGACTTCGCAAAACATCAACAAGAGGTAAATTAATGTGTACCTGTTTAAGCACCTCCATGAACTTTTTGAAACATGCTTCCTCCTTGTGTTTCTTTAATCTTTGAGGTAACGAGGGTGGTGGTCTTTTCCGACGAAGATCCTTCTTCTTCCCCTCTCATCAACATGCTCCTCTCATTTTCTCGCCGCTCCCGACTGTTGAGGTGGTCTTTCCGGGTTCCCACCCTCAAGCCGTAAACCACTCCTCGTGGTCACCGCATTCACTCGCTGGGGTTAGGATCGCTGTCACTGAAGTCCTCTCGGCCCGGTGTTTTGGGCTCCAGCCTAGTTGCCCAAACCGATACTCCAACGCCTTAGTAGCTAAATCGTTGTTCTTCACATCGGTTGCCAATTTCACATAGTCAGCTTCCGCAATTGATCTTGGTTAGCTATCATTGTCTTGAACATTTAATAGCCGGGTGATGGTGGAGGAGGTTCATTGTTTCAGGTCGCGACTCCGATAGCTCTGCCGCCCTCCTTGATTTCTCTCGCGCCCGACTCGAACCGCCTGATGGCCGTTACTACCCCAAGAGAAATTCGGTGACTCTCTATTGAGTTGTAGTTGTTGCCATATTGTTGGTGATTGTTTCTCTGAACATTACCAACAAAGTTCACCGAATTCAGATTCGCTCCACAACACTACTGAGTGTTCATTACCGCGCACACTTCACACCAAATCTGGGCTGCACTACATTCACTGGGGCTTGAGACTCGATTCAAGCTCATATTGCTAGCTGGGTGTTGAGCCGATTCTAACTAAATGATCCAGGTAGCCGATAGTCAGAAACCATCCACTTCTAAGACTCAAATGCTTTCCTTGTTCCTCCTCTTGAAGAGTCCGGGCATTCCAATTCTATTTCCGCGAAAATACAATTTAACAAAGTATATAGCTCCTCATAAGTCTTCTAATGCTTTTCCCCACCGTTGAGTCTAAAAAGATTTTGTGGGGTTCCAAACCCTATGAAAGCATGGCACCCGAAGACATCATTGGATTGGTGATGATGAGGACAATCCCGCAACATTGATTCGAATCTTCTTCCTGCTTGATACGTACTCTCCCCTCTTTTGTTTAAAACTTAGAATTTGACTTCTAAGTCTTGCCGTTTTTACCAGATGGAAAGAACCGTATCAAGAATTTACGTGCAAGATCAATTCCACGTGGTGATGGAATTAGGTGTCTCAAATTCTTTCAACCAACTCTTGCTTCTCCCAAAAGTTAAAAATGGGAACAATGTAAGCTCCTACGTAATCCGATGACACTCCAATGGGATGGGTGTCACTTATCTCCAAAAAGGTTTGGAGCATGTTGTTGTGGGATCCTCGTGAGGGAGACTCCGTGAACCCGCCGGGTGTGCAATTGCACCATATTCGCTTAAGCTCAAACCTCCCTCCCGGCTCGAAGCTAATGCTAGATGTGACATTGTTAGAATGTGGGATTGCCACTTCGCGAACCTAGCCTAGCAGCTCATTTCTGCACTAACACTCGCCTACAAGTGGTGACTGTGTGGGTTGCCCAAGATTGTTTGTCCGAGCAACCGCAGCCTTTCTCTCTAGAGCTCTTCCCTTTAACGATGGAATTGTCTTTCCGGCTCTGGCATGAATCCCCTGTGCCTCCTTGTCTCTGCCGTTGTTCACCGTAATTTAATATCTGCAAAAGACAGTCTAAGACCAAGTTGTCAAGACTAATATAGAAATAGTAAACTAACACTTAAGAAAAATTTTACCAATTGTCGCCCCGAATAACGACGCTAAAAATTTGTTCGTTTGTCTAGATGACTAAACGCAAGTGCACATGGTCGAACAAGTAGTAAAATGGCTCAAGTAAGCCAAGTATCGATCCCACAGAACTGACCAAGGTAACAATCTAATCAAGTGTCAATAAACTTTAACTTAAAATGCCAAGCATAACAAGGTAAAGAAGATTTTTGAGATTTTGTTTCCTAATTTATACTAAATCGAAAATGAATATACAATTTGAGTCTGAACTATAGTTATGAGCATGCCGAGGCTAAAACAAACATGTAGAGAAATAATTTATCAATACAATTTGATTAATCTTTCCTTCCGCCTGTTGGGGTCAAGAATTATTGCCTATGGATTAAAACTCGTATTTAACTCAACTAAGAATCATGAACCTTCCACCCCCACATTTCTCATGGATAAAAAGAAATTCATGTTCTAGCCATACAAAACCGACCCATAATTGACACGACTTTCGCATATTTCTATCCCAAGGTAAATCAATTCTCAATTTTCCTAGACTAAGAAAAGATCATATCCTATCAATTCAATGAATGCAAGAGAAGAATTAAAAGAAATTAATAGAATGCCTAGTAAGTGTGGATAAAAACAAAATGATTATTATTTGTATTAAACTACAAATGTTCTTAACCTCAAGAAGAAGTGAATTTAGCCACTCATTTGTGGATTAAACATCAAATGAGTGTAAATCATACAAACAATTGAAATAACAGAGAAAGAGATAGAGAAGAAGCCTAGATTTTCATTCCTCGATCGCCGTAACCCATGTTCTTGCTCAACCAAGTCATAATAATTAAAAAATGAACCTAAGTGTTCTATTTATACCGGTGGAAATTTTTCCTGATAATATGAGCAACGTGTCACGCAGTGCATCGCGGAAAGACCGCTCTGTGACACGCCACAAACGCGGACCCTACCGGAATCCGGTCTTCCGCAGTACTTAAATCCATCGTGCCACAAATAAGGCAACGCGGGCTTGGCCAACGTGCTACTACTCCAACGCGCACCTTCACTCTGAATCTCCATGTTCTGTGATTGTGTCCAACGTGCCACTGAGGCAACGCGGACCTTCACCGGAACTTTGGCTAATTTTAATCATCCGGCGGCATCGCATCCGCGATATGGCGTGAAATGGCTCCATCGCGGAGCTCCTTAATCTCGCTTCCTTGGCCTTTCCCCGCCGCTTCCGAGTCCATTCCTCGATTTCTCCTAATCAGCTTCCAAAATTGTATTTTTCCCCGCAAAACAACACTAATCATGTTGGTTAGTATAAATTCACATTTAAACTACAAATTACATGAGAATGCACAAATAACGATAGACAAACAAGACTAAATGAAGCATTTGAGTATCACTTGGGCATATAATTCTGCCCAAGATCACTTACCCCACACTTAAACCTTGTTCGTCCTCGAACAATAATCTCACATCTCATGCAATTGAAACCCACGCATAGCTACTTTGGCTCGACAATTCAAGCTTACTTATACCGATTATTTACTATAGCAAATCATCAAGAAAACATGCATAGTCTCATTAATACAATGACATTCAACACATCAAGACCTCCTAGACTCAAGAATCGACTCTCGATATCGGCAAACTCATGCAAATCGACTCTCGACTCAAGATATCCGTCACGAAATTAACTCTCGTCAAGCATGTGCCCTCACAAACACAAGAGAATTTCCCTTTTCAATCACATGAACTTAAAACATTACATGCAGGGGCATATAAACATGATTTCGCTCTCTCTCCCAAAGAATTCACATGCATCATGTCATGAACCATAGGCTTGCCTCTAGTGTATTACTCCACTAATATAAGGACGCACGATGTAAGATCGGGTAGGACTTAACGGGTTGTAATGTAAGCTACGAAACTAGTAAATACTAGGCTAACCAATAATAGCAACTAGCATCCTTAAGCGCTTTTCAATACATCCCATCACATTATGGGCTTTGTTTCTTCCTTCATCCTCCAATTCTTGAAGTCTTTCTTTTATTTTTGTCCCCATTTCTTTAAGCACACTTGACTAAACAACAAAGTTTAGTTATACATCTTCATTTTATTTAATTTACAGCAAGTGCACCTTTGGCCTTTTCTTTTCTTTCACAACTTCAGCTTTTTCTTTCTTTTCACAATTCTC
>JACEIK010007661.1:37577-50184 GCA_018107945.1 Datura stramonium
TTAACTACAAATCACATGAGAATGCACACATAACGATAGATAAACAAGACGAAATGAAGCATTTGAGTATCACTTGGGCATGCAATTTTGCCCAAGATCATTCCTTATTTGCTTGTGTTCATATCTTGTCGGTCCTCTCTGAGTAGAGTTGATGATGACAGGTGGCCTTACTAGATTAAGTGTTATAGTTTCAGTATTTGTGTAGCCTGCTTCTCGGTCAGTAGTGTACCGAGTGCCAGTCGCACCTACCCCCCAGTTTGGAGCGTGATAGACTTGGTATTTGAGCGACGTCGAGTCCTAGGGAGTCCACAAGCCATCTCTAGTAGAGCTTTGCTTATGGGTATGTTTTGCACCATACTTATAATGAGGGGGATACATGCATTTAGGAATTGTTTCACTTATTTTATTTTTAGATCTTGCCACTAGGACTGAGTTTAGGAAATTACATTACCACACGTTCCTTATTAGTATTAATCATGCTGATCGAAATTGGGTTGAATGTTGCTAAATAAGGCAAATGCAGGAAGAAAAGGAAATTGTATAGCTAGAATGTTATTAGTAGAATTTCGCCCTATAAAGAGATATGACCCGGAGTTTGAATGAGTTCTTATGATTCTCTGGCACGTGTGAATGAGAAAATTAAAGAAGACAAAAGTGATCCAAAAAATTTCATCCCCTCATATGTTATTAGTTTCTAAGGGAATAATTGGCATAGGACCTAGTACACCCCCCCTACGATTCAACTATGTGATTTGTTAAAGAATGATAAGAGGAATGTATACCAAGTATTAAACTCAAGAGTTAGTACTACGACAGTTGCATTTGAAGCTTTTCAGTATATTTCAGGAAATCGGATGGAAAAGTATAGAGAAAAGAATATAAGTTCATATGAGTACAAAAGATATTTCAGAATGATTTTTGAGCCGCAGGTTCCCCGAAGACTAGATTATTTGGTTAATAATGCCCTATTCTAGATACAAAAGCTCAGCTCAAGTAAGCCCAAGAGTTGAATATTAAGTTTGAGAAAGAAGAGATCGTAATACGATGAGTGTAGTACATTTTGAGCTATGACGGGGTATATGAAGGATATGTTGTTTGTAAAGACTTACCAGCTGTATGCATCAAGGAAGTATGTTCTGAATTGAGGTAGACAAGGTAGCCCTTAGAGTTGATAGTACCCTTTTCCTACCTTCAGAGGGGAGGTTTATGATTTTCTTTGAAGTAAGGTAAGGATATATAATACAGAATATTTAAAGCCAACAAGTTAAAGTAACCAAAAATGCTGCACAAGCGAAAGTATTACAGTTATGTCAGTTGACGAGCCGATTATAGCTAGATAAAGCTACCAGATGAGATGGCGATGGTTAAGGTCAATTTCCAAAACTAAGTGAGAATATTTGGATGCAACCATAAAGCATTACTCAGTTTATTCTAGAGTTCGATGGCAAGTAATATGAAGGAGCAATCCAATAATGCTCAGGCATGACTTCACTTTTACTCTAAAGTATAGGAGATAATATTTAAGGATCCTGTTTATGGGTTAACTCTGAAAGGAAGTGCCAAAGAGAAATAGAGACTTTATGCTCGATCTTAATAGTTGAGGAATTTTTGAAAAGGAATTATAAGATTTTCCTTTGTGTAGAAAGTTGATTTTTCTATGGATGAGTTTTACAGAAAAGATTACTGAAATATTCAAGGAAACATGATGAGTATCCTTAAAGGTTGGAAAGGTTGTTTT
This sequence comes from Datura stramonium, assembly GCA_018107945.1. Lineage (NCBI taxonomy): Eukaryota > Viridiplantae > Streptophyta > Magnoliopsida > Solanales > Solanaceae > Datura > Datura stramonium. The sequence goes on from JACEIK010007661.1 coordinate 39,316, forward strand.
AAAGTGACGACCAGGATAATATGGGGTCAGAAGTAAAAGAGTTCCTATATAACATTCCAGAGTAATAAATAAAAGATAGGGAGTTTTGTAATGAACTTGGATCTAGTTTAAGATATTGAACCGATAAAGCTTTTACATATGATCGTTATCCTGTAAGCCAGGAATGAGGTACCCTCCAAAGGAGATATATTAAAGGTTGGGGTGAGTGTGAAGTGATGATGTTGAACCTATATAAAAGAGGAAGGAAAGTATGCCATGACCTTATGTAAAATTGGAAAAAATGAGTAAAAAAGAGCAAGAGAGGCTGGAAAGAAGAAGTGCTGTAAGAATTACTTTGTAATATCGAGTTATTAAAGAAGAGGTTCAACAGAATAAAATAGGAGTCAGGTGATCCTGGTAGGTAATCAGGGGTAAGAACTATGGTCCTACGTTCTCATAAGGTTACAAAGTTTTAGTAGACAGAGGCATGTGAGTGAAGTTTTCAGGAGTTATAGGATAGGCTGGCCTCATCACCTATCTTGACTCTTCCAGAGGGAACAAAGGGTTATATTGTTATGATGCTTCTAGGATCATCTTGGATTGTGTCCTAATATAGCATGGCAAAGTTGTTTCCTATTATTTGAGGTAATTGAGGAAATATGAGCAGAACTATCCTACTCACGATATTGAGTTAGCAACAATGGTGTTTGCATTAAAGATCTGGAGTCACTATCTATATGGGGTTCATGTGGATATAATTACCAATCATAAGGGCCTTCAGTACTTTTTTCAATAGAAAGAATTGAACTTGAGGCACCAATGCAGTGGTTGATACTTTAAGCCGCAAGTGTATAGGACATCCAACATGTATTATGCATGTCATGGATGTTTAGATTTCTGAAGATCTGAATTAAACAGAGGCACCAATTTCTATTCTAGATCGGCAAATCAGGAAACTTAGGACCAAAGAGGTTGGCTCCATTAAAGTGCTATGGAGGAGTAAAAATTGAGGAGATGACTTAGAAAGAAAAGAAGGAGAGCATTCCTTGGATATTATTTCACGCCCCACTTTGGGAGGCATGACTGACACGTAATGCCATACTGGGATCTGGGAGGTCCTGGCTGGGCAATATGCACCTCTGGTGCCTACAAAGACTATAAATCAAGAAAACAAACTGCTATATCTAGACTGTAAATACAGCCTCGGACCGACAAGGCCACGCAACATCTATAAAATAAAATAGCTAACCCAATCAACGCAATAATAAAGGGTTCCTATGAGGGCTGACAAGACCACCATGCTGTCTAGTTATAACAGGATTGAAAACAAATAGTCATATGAACACTACAACCGACGAGGCCGCTAACTGAAAGCTATACTAGGATCCACACAACCAACATACAAAACTGAACATATATAGGCTTCACATGGCCAACACGGACAACTAACTGAAGATTGTAGTCTGCAAACCTCTAAGAATAAAAATAGTGGTCGGGAAAGGGCCCCAGCCTACTAAAATTCTATACCAATAAAAGGTAGGTAACCTCTACAACCTGGCAACTCCGGATGAAAGGAGATGGCCAATCTGCTGAATCTGAATAGCTGCTAAGAGATCCCACAATCTGTCTGTCTAAACTTGTAAGCAAGTATGCAGCTCCCCATAGTTGGGCGTCAGTACAATATGTACCGAATATGTAAGGCAGTAATGAAAAGCTAATAAAAGCTGATAAATATTGAAAGTGAATAGAAAGAAGGGACAAAAGTTAACCTGCAAGCTTTCTTATCCATAACCTGCATCTATTAAATCACAACACGTATATGAGTTGAAGCTGTACAACCACACATTCGTAAGCTATAATTAGGAGGCAAATATACAAATAAGCACCTAACCTGGCCCCCATAAGACAGGAAGGTATAAGAAACACAGTAATAACCTACCTGGGCCCTCATAAGACTCGGCAGGTGCCAATCAGTCTGTATACCCCTATTAGTACTCCTTAGACTTTGCAAGTAACTGTAACTAAACATACTTGGTCTCTTAAGACCATATCGGAGCCTTCTGGGATCCTGCAACTGTATCTGAGCCATCTGAGCTCCTGTAACTGTATCTGAGCCATCTGGGCTCCTGTTACTATATATGAACCGTCTGGGCTACTGTAACTGTATATGAGCCGTCTGGGCTGCTGTAACTGAATATTAGCCGTCTTGGCTCCAATAACTGAGTATGAGCCGTCTGGGCTCTTTTAATTAGATATAAGCTGTTTTGAATCCTGTAACTGAATGTGAGCCGTCTAGGCTCCTGTAACTTAATATAAGCCGTCTGGGATCTCCTGCAATTGGATATGAGCCGTCTAGGATCCTGTAATTGAATGTGAGCCGTCTGGGCTCCTATAACTGAAGAGGAGCCGTCAGGGCTCCTGTAACTGGATATGAGCCGTCTGGGCTCCTGTAACTGAATATGAGCCGTCTGGGCTCCTGTAAATGGATATGAGCCGTCTGGGCTCCTGTAACTAAAATAGGATTATGATGTTTTTCTATCATGATAGGGCCTTAGAATTTCATGGTTGGCTATTGGGCCTGATTTGGTAAATTGGACAGCATCGGGCGCAACCGAACGATATAATTTTCAGTTCAACGCCTGTATTGTTAGTAAAGCTCGCCCCGAGGATGTTGGCGTACCTTAACGCCTCCAGGTCCAAGAATTTGGATAGGATGGTCACACCTTAGAGTCAATGGCACCGGGGTTGTCTAATTAACTAAGTGACAACCTTCCATCTAGTTAGCTACTGCAAGTGACTGTTAGTTTCAGTCAACTTAGTGCTTGCCATATAGGTCGCCTAAGAAGTCATCCCTGTTGTACAAGTCAGATAGACTCGTGGGTACCCTAGAAGGAAACCTTATCAGTAGCTGAATGCGGGGCAAACGCCCCAGCCTACTCTTATAAGATACTCAGGTACAGGTTGTCACGAGTGGCTAAGTCCAGATAGACTTACCTATGAGGTTAGGAATCTCCCAAAGAAGACATGAAATCCGACATACCAAGTTAAGGTATAAGGGACTAGAACCATGTTAGTATAATATTACCTTTAGACTAAGAATTATAGTAAGCTGTCAGTGGAGAGTTAGGACTAGCTGCTTAGGAGCATGTCTGATTAGTAGCAACCCTACAATTATTCTCAGAGGAGGAACTAAATAGTTGGTCCCCTGCGACCTTACAGATAGATAATGAGTAATCCTTGCCTAATCATGACCTTCAGACTATCCCTTAGGTAACCCGGACCTCGACCTTTTCCGTTTAAGTCGGTGGAGGTTATGATCACTACTAGAACTCTCTGGCCAGGTGTAGGCACACAGACTATGCTTGTTGGTAGGTATATAGACTAGTTTAGGGACGAGTAGGAGTAGCGATCACATTAGGCCTGAGGAGCCCAAACGGCTCATATTAAGTTACAGGAGCCTAGAAGACTCACTATATAGTGGACAGAAGAACAAAGGAGTTTCTATGACGCTTCTAGTGTGAGTCACACTTAACATACTCTTTCCTGACAAAGGATACTGCAATATACTCTTAATACGTTTTCTAGCAGCTAACCATAACATATATAATCATAATCTTCTGACAGCAGCTTATCACAACATACATGATCCTTATCTACTAGAAGAAGCTAATTACAACATATAGGATCGTTATCTCCGTTCAAGAACATAGGTCGTATCATTATATGACGATAATAACTTTTCGAAGGGATAAGCCTTAACATACCTCGAATGTCGATTCTTATTTATCCGATTAGTTTTAACCTGTAGCCGGCGATTCCATTCAATTGCAGCCTTTATACTGAGAAAATAAGGCTATTTTCAATACCCTAACTCGGCAAATAAGGATACCTTTCAATAACCTTAACTATAATTCAGCTTCATTTATTTCGACCGAAAACTTACAATTTCTCGAGAGTACAGAAGGTAGAATTGCTTATCTATCACTTTTAGTCACGTAGAATCCAATTAGAAGTGATTCCGACAACTTTTCTCGGTGGAGTTCCGGTACTCCAAGCGAATTTTCAAGAAAAAACTCCACAAAGATGGTCCTCGTAGGCATAAAACTCGATATCCAAGAAGAATTTGCATCTGAGTTTTACGACGTAATTTGATGAAAATTATATGAAATTTTCGCTCACTCTTATTTCTCTATCGAAGGAAATGTTTTGAAATGATTCAATGAATCCTTGAAGGGCTTATATATATAGTTGGGCAGTGGTAGGGGGTGTACGGCGTGCCCCCCATTGCACCATATCCAGGGAGTGATGCGCCAGTGCATGCGCCGGGGTAGTTTGTGCGACGCAGCGTCCAGCGTTCCTGACCTCATGTTCGTTTGATGACGAGCTCGTGGGTTCACCCCTGGGCCTTCTCTCGGGTTTGTTATAAGATAAAATTCTTAATATACTTGTGCACACGGCGGTCGTACTATGAAAATTTACAGGGTGTAACATATTATAAGGTGAGTGTTCAGAAGAAATAACCAATAGTTAAAAATTTATTAATGGAAAGGGGGATGCTACCAATACATTTCAGAAAAGGAAATGGTCTAATCTGATGAGGTTTTAGTTATCCTGAGCTGAGAAAGCTACTACTAGCTTGTTGTCAAGACTTGGAGGTCCTTTGTTAAAGTTTAATCATTTAATGTCATAACTATTATGAAGAAAATTTAGGAGAAGGGTTGTTCGATGGCTTATAATATTGAATACTAGGATAATTTTAAGTAAAGTTAATACAAATAAGGAGATAGTTGAAAGGCTTGTATGAGTTATGAAAGTTGCTATAGACTAGATTTGATTTTATGATACGACAAGTTAAGGTTCATCTGTCACTTGAGATTCTTATCAATGACAACTATCATGAGATTACAGAGGCATTAAGCTATAGTTATGAGGTAAGGTAATGCAAGAGGAATCTTAAATTACAAAAAGAATATCTTGAAAAAGTGATTGAAGATAAAGACAGAGATAATAGGCCCACGATGGTTGATGCCGTTTACAAAAATATGAGAAGTTAAAGGAAAAGTAAGAGAAGTTATGGAATTAATGTTGTCATTGGATTAACAAATTTTACAGGTAGGCATTAACTATTAAGGGAATAACGTGACTGAGCCAAGAAAAGAATAAAAGGAAAGGTGCTTTGAGTGGAGTAAGATTTATAAGGTGAAAAGGGAGAAGTCTTAAGAAGAGGTTGGGATGGATATTTGCCCTAGTAAATTTACTTATGATGCCAGATATTGTGTGAGAATTTGGATAGAAAGGTAGTCAAATATAGATCCTGGAATAATTATCTTAAGGTTGGAAAAACAAAATGATCAAGGATGGATTTGGTATATCAGTCTATGGATAAAGTGATCGCTATTAGAAATAGGATATAAATGGCTCGGTACAGACAGAAATCATAGATTGAGGTATAATTGGGTGCAAAGTGGAGGTTCATAACTGGGTCTCTCAAAAGTATCGCCTATGGAAGGCATTACGCATTTTGATAAAAAAAGGGAAAATTCGATAAAGTATTGAGAAGGAATAAAATAGAACCCCTAGTTTTGAAGAATAGGAAATAAGCTGTGAAATGTCTCGATATGGATTTGAAGAATACAATATGTTCTTTAGAATGTCAAAGAGTGCAATGGGTCATGGTTTAAGAGTATGTGATGTTAAGGGGATGAAATATTTGCTTGTGACCTGAGCTATATTAGAAGGCGAAGACAAAACAGAGAGAGATCAAGGAGCAGCAGGAGCGCTATACTAATAAATACCTATAGAAAAATATGATACTATGTGCTTTAGTCATCATGAAGAAAATAAGTACCAAGAATTGTTGTCACTCCGGCAAATAGTGGAACCAATTAAGAGGACAAAATGATATAGTGGTCCTATGTGGAAAGTATGGGGATGAACAAGAAGAACTTTGCGATTTAAAGGCGATATTGAAGTATAGTTGATATGAATGAATGGAAGTAAAGGATATGTTTATGATCATGTTAGGTACATGTCTATGACTTGCCTTCGGGTGTTTTGGATATATTTTTTCAGTATAGTCAATGATAAAAAGAGGTCAAAGAATATTATGACTAAAACAATGCTTACCTAAGTATAACCCTCATTTGAGCTAAGTGATTCTAAAAGGGGAAGGATGTTACACCCCAAATTTTTTTTCCATCTAAATGGACATGTATGTATGTATTTTATGAGCCAAAAGAAATACATAGTGTATGTTGTAAAAGGATTGGGGATTGAACATGTAATCAGGTTGTCAAATGAGTTGGCAAAGAAGGCCGAAGTGTGGATGGGGTGCCTTGTGCGATGCAGCCTCCAGGCAGCGTACGGATTTGCATGATGCGATGCTTATGCTGTGCAAGGGGCTGCACGATGCAGGCTTCTTGCTCCACAATGGCCTGCACGCTGCATCCCCTCGCCCCTATATAACTTTTAAGTAAGTTGGTGGATTATTTCCCTTAAAACACTAGATGTGCTAAGACTTTTCTCTCTAGTTTTCAGAGGGATTAGAGAAGAATGAGCTAGAAAGACTTCATCAAACATTAATTCTTCTTGGGTGAAGATTCTTGAAGCTAAGGAGGACAATTCTACAGGGTTGCAAGTTGAAATTAGCTTGGATTAAAGAAGCTCTAGTTGGTGGGTGTTGTGGAACCTATCTCATGTACAAGATAAAGTAAGTGTTCCCATCTCTCTAATCCAAAATAATTTATGCGTAAGTGCCAAAGTAAACTCGTTATCATGTATTGTTTTTGTATTTTTGTTGGGATGATCTTGTTGGAAAAATTCTTGACATGCAATAGCTAAGCTATGGGATTTATGGGCTAAATCCAGGAAGGATCACAAGTTTAAAGCAAAATTATTGTCAGCTAAGTTGAGGCCAACATTTAGAGGTATGTAAAGATGCTCCCTTTCTTCTTTCAAACACACAAATTCTAGTCCTAGAATTGTTATTGAGTTATTATATCCAAAGTGTTTGATAAATTTCCTCATAGAGTTTCCTAAGTTGAAATGTGAAGTGAGATTTCTTCAAGATTATGAATATACTAGCAAATGTTATTCCATGATGTGAATGAATAGGCTACAATGTATAGCGTATAGAGAATATTATGATATCATACTTGAATTAAGTCACCTTGTTCTTGCTATATTCTTATCACTTAACTCTTGACCTATGTGTGAACCTAAGAGCCTTAAGTTGTTGAGTTCTTTGTGTTGGAATTGTGATTATACGATGTATCATAAGAGAATGCTATTGATAAATTGCCTAAGTAAGGAATACATGTTCCAAATAAGTTGAGAAGTTGAATGATAGTATTGTTAAAGTCGTCTAGAGTAAAGATACACTCATGATATATTTGCTCACTTGGCTAAGTTGAAGAGATATAAAGAAAGTCTTAACAATTTTAGAAATCATTTTGTAAAAATTTTCAATGTTCAATAATATAAGTATTTGCTAAATTCTCTCTTGTTCTTACTTCAAAAGGCATGGAATCACTGATCCTTAAAGTAGTATAGGGATTCAAAATAATGGGTAAGTTAGCTTGTTACAAGTACAATAGTTTTTTCGAGTTTACAAACAACTAAATTTATAAGTAGAGTAAAAGCTTTTCCGAGTTGAGTAGCTAGGCAAGCTATACGGGTGGATGTAGAAGCCAACCCATCTTGTAGGGTAAATTTTTTATTCCTATGATGAAATTCACTGTTCGACTGGAAGCCGTCCTTTGAGATGTTGAAGCCAGATTTGGGGCAAGCCGTCCTTCGGGATGTTGAAGCCCAGTCCCCTACATAGGAAAACTATTGTGCTAGCAAGCTCACCGTCTTGACCGATATTTCTTCGCCCTGCTACTACTCCAGTGGTATCAGAGCTAGCCCATCCTTTTGAAGGGAGGAGCGGTTCGGTTAGCTATGAGTGAGTCTTTACCATCTGCGTCCAGTCCTTGTAAATTTCCATCTTCATCTAGTCGTTGTAATCCCTTACCAAAGTACACATGTTTCCTACACTTTGAAAAACTCTTTATTGTAAAAATGACTATCTTTACGAAGTAGATATAATTCCTGATGAAAATAAAGCGTCTTCTACGTACTTACCTCTCCTAAATCCTTACTCTACCTTTGCCAAGAAGACGACTTATCCATGGTTACAAATTCGTTCCCTAGTCCAACATAAACCTAAAGAAGTAAAAGAATATGTTGTTGCTTCAAAACTTTATCAACACTTTATTCTTGCTACTCAGGAGGAACAGTTTGTTACCCGAAAAATTCCCGATGATTTTCCAAAGCAATGGAAAAATCACAGATTTATCCATATTCATTTTGGTGCTGTTTGAATTGCCTTTTCATATCATGGAAGGAAAAGCCAACCTGTTGTTGCCCGCCTTTCACTCCTTGATACTCTATATCAAGAGTACCAACACGCTAATTTGGGTACAACTGAGGTCACCTTGAATGCTTGGACAATGTTTGTCACATTATTTCCAAATTTCAATATGTCCTTGAGAGATTCATATCTGATAGAGGCCTTGAAGATCCTTGTCCAAATATAGGGAGCTCCACAAGCTAGAGATGCTATGCAAGCAACTCTTCACTACCAAATAGCTTGGCGAGTTCAGAACCATGACACGAATCTTTCATTTTCGAGTGGAGATGGCCCTTTGCTACTACATGTAGACGCCACCAATGGAACTACTACATACACCTAAATACTGAGAAAATACCAATGGAAGAACTTGTCAAAATTCTTCCTAACTCATAAGTTACCAACTATGAGCGAATGAGAGAACCTCATGTTGAACCTCATCGATCCACTAAACTAATCTTTGTCAAAAAATAGGATAAAACCTTAGCCATCAGTTTTGACCACTCTCATCTCAAAAATAAAAATAATACAACCTTTTCTCTTCAGATGTACCAACCTACATCTATTCCCTTACCTATGAGGATGCATTCTATTTGAACCTCCCAGCTGTTATGAGTGAATATGATTGGATCAATAGTTCAATCATGAAGGTCATAACATATGGTGGTTCACATGTCCCTTTACTGGGCACTGCTCGTGGGATATTGAATGTAATTCCCAAGAATGTCGGAGGATACGATTAAATATGACGAGCTACATGGAAAGAGAGCCAAGCATGAAAAGAAGAACGGAAGATGCTCGGAAAAGGAATTTCAAAAATGCTATGAAGATGGTAATCTATCTATTGATTCTCTAATCCGCCTGGAAAGTAAGAATTCCTTGTTTCCTACAAACGTCAAGATTGGCCAACTTTACCCACTCCATTCATAATATCTTACAAACTAAAAATCTTCATGATGAGTCCATCTAGCTCTAGTCATACTCCTGAATTCTTGTCACACTAACCCTTTGGAAAGATGGTGTAAGCCATGTACCCAAAATACCAAAGAAAAATGTTATACTACCCACTGGAGAGAAGACACCAACAAGAAAATAGAGGCTACCATCAACTAGAAATCAAAAAACGTAATCTGCCAAAGTAAAGTGCTGACCAATATAGGCACTTCCCTCAAGAATGTTGTTCACACACAGAACAAGATGATGATCAAGGTGGAAAACATCAAGAAAAAAGTGGAACAAGCATCCACTCAGCATGACGGCCTTATTAGAGCCTTGAGATTGCAACTGATCAACATGCAGTATGAGATCAGTCTACCAGGCACCTCACTTTTCCACTTCTCTTCATAGCAATAAAAAGAGATAGCTGCCACTAAAGAACAAATACCACATCTGAGACATGGACCTTTTGAGCTACAAAAAACCTAAAGCCACTCTAAAAAATCATCATTTTTTCCCATGTTGTCACATACATACTCATTGCCTTAATTGGATCACTCCAGTACTACTTTCCCTTCCATTACACATGAACCTATGTATTTTACCCAAAGAGCCAAAGATGAGCCTAAATTTGATATTGAAAAATGGGTTTAGGAAATGAAATATTCTCTTGCAGAACAAAAGCAATCCAAAAGAAAGAAGGAGGTTTGAGAAAGTCTCAAAGAGCCAGGTCCTGAACACTTGATGATCATAGATCAAGTGCTGGAACTCTATGGCTTGGAAGAAGATGACAACCTAGGATCCAGTACTGAAGAGACAACAGATAGTGAATCTATTGAAGAAACTAAAGAAGATTCAGATATGAGTGAAAATCTCTCACCAGACACCTCCAAAGAAGACAATCCACAAATGTATATGAAACCGACCAAGAGAACTAGAAGTTTCTGAAGTAGATGATGATCAGGACGGGATGACAAATGATCCAATTTCGAACAGGAGACCAAAACAACCAACACCAAAATTGGTTGGAACTGGGTTCCATACTTTCACTCTTGATGATGCCAAGGTTTCAAAAAGGCCCTAAAGGATCTAGGACTTCTTTACCTGGATGGTTACTAAAAACTTGGTAGAATGAGAGAAGTATCAAATCCTGTCAAAATTCACGTCAAGGTTCTACGGCATCCTTAGAGACTGGTGGAATTCACTGGGGATACATGATAAAAATGCTTTCCTCACATCCCAGGGCTTTTCTTTCAACATCAAAATCCTATATGAAGTCTTTTGTAGAGATACTGGCCAAAGGCATGAAAGTTGCGAAGACAATTCTTCGAGATGAAGTGTGTGTCATTCGACAGAGATGTCATTGATGTTCACTTCTAGAAGATGGAAAAAATATACTTACAACTAGGTGAAAATGCCAGTTTGAATCAACCTTTGTCTCATCCTTGCCAAAGATGTTAGTGGGACAAACCATGACGATTGTTGAGGAAAAGTTTCAATCAATAACAATTCCCAAAGTTGGCTATATCAGACAAATAATTTTCCTTGCACCGGAAGATATC
>JACEIK010007663.1:10024-22389 GCA_018107945.1 Datura stramonium
TGGTACTAACGCCCGTTTGGGGCGCTGCATTACTTTCTTGCAGGTACTCATAGATGGGGAGCCGATCCCTCGTGATTCCAGCCAGCTTACTGAGTCATCATCTCCTATCATCCGGAGCTAGACAGCTAGAGGTCCATTTTCTTTCTTTTGTTGTACAGTATGGGTAGGTCGGGGCCCTGTCCCGACCATTTTATTAGTACTCATAGAGGCTTGCAGATTGTATATATAAATATATATCTCCATGTGGTAGTGGTGTCGGTCGTGTGGGGCCGTGCGTTGTTCAAGTGTTTAGCATTGTTGATTGTATTGGCCGTGTGGGGCCATATTCTGATAGTAGTGGTGACCTTGTCGGTCATGTAGATATATAGTTTCCTTTATGTTGAGTTTCAGATAACTAGACAGCATGGTGGCCTTGTCGGCCTGCATAGGTTTTTCCTATAAGAGTAGGATTCTGGTTAGCTGAAGTCATATACAAGTGGCTATAGGCCCAGTCGGCCAGAGGCTGTATTTACAGCCGTTATATAGCCCGTCGAACCCAGGAATCTGAGATAGAGCCAGTCAGGCACCAGATGTGCTTAGGCTCGGCAGCTTAGCAGTCCAGGTCCTAATAGGGCATCAGGTGCCAGTCATACCCCCCAAGGCGGGGCGTGACATTCCCCCATTGTGAAGTAATTACCATACAAGTTCATCTACTGGTTGTAATCTAGATCTTCCATATTCCCTGTGGGTTCGACCCCAACCTCTTATTTGGGTTCTTTATTGACAACGTCCGCTTCATACTTCAATTGGAATTGTGGTTTGAGAATTATCACCTACCAAACATAAATCTAGAGTGAGAAGCGGATACATAAAGTTACACCACAATATCTATGAAGCCTCTACTAGAATCTGAGCTCATGAAACTGTCCTATGGTTGGGACAGAGCCCCGACATACTCATACTACATATATATATTCACAAAAGAGTACTTTACATAACCCAAGTCTATAGGGAAATGGAGCTCATCAACTAATCAGCTAATACACAATAAACACCTAATGAGGACGCCTATTGTTTTGTGAACCTACCCTGCATTTACGGAATGCAGCTCCCCGGGTCAGAAATAAGGAATCTCACTCAATAAAATAACAAATATGAGTAAGTCAAAGCACATGAATACTAGAAATATCTTATAGAACCATGAATTGTGTCTTACCAATCTTATTACATTATACAATTTTCTTTATGGTGTTCATTATACACTTTGACANACATGAATACTAGAAATATCTTATAGAACCATGAATTGTGTCTTACCAATCTTATTACATTATACAATTTTCTTTATGGTGTTCATTATACACTTTGACAAATGGTATAATTAATTTACACTTGGATTCTTAAGTTTATATAATTTCAAGTAAGCAAGTGAGCCTCGACGGTATGTTGGCAAATACACAATTGAATAACGTAGGAGGCATCCTATACATATTCTGGTGCATTATAATTATTAGGTGTCCATATATTGTTAATTTTTTGAGACTGTTCACGGGATACTCACTTGAGTTTACAATATACTTACCCATATTTCTAAGATATGTCACTACATACTAACCCGACTTTGTAAGATTCATAGCATACACACCCGAATTTGAAAGATAAAACATGAGATACTCACCCGTCTTTGTAAGATACATGTATCAAAGTAACCATAATTGGGTAGAAAGCACATAAACTTTAACTTGGAACTTCAGAAGTTCATTACTTCATCTGTTAGGTTCGTTACTTAGCTAATAATAATCATGATGCATTGGAAGTAGTTTAATTAGCATGTAATACTTAGTTATTCCTATTTGGGGAGGATTGCAAGTGAAGCAATACTAACTCTTAAGTAAATACCTGAACATTTCAAGTGTGAGATTATGGACCATATGAGTAGTATTAAGTTTAACACTATGGAACTGAGATTAAATGACAAGAAACATGTGAACAATTGAAATACATGCTTAAATAGACAATAGAAGCAACTTGGGAAGTATATGGGTATATTGCAACTCCCACCTATAGACACTCTTTACATATGTCATTTAGGATCTTATTATCTCATAAGAGAGAAAATTGTAACACGGATTTAAATCATAGCAATGAAAGAGGCTTTAGCTTTACATATCTTATTTAACTGGTCAAATAGGACTAGCACGACTTGGACTTTCCTTTAATATATTAATCTACAATATGAGTGCATAATGAAGATAATAATTAGTCACTAAACACCATGTGAATTTGCCAAACAGTAGCTAAGTACATGTCCAAAAGATTGTATGTATCGACATTAACTAAATGGTGTATCACTACACCCTATCTCAACACAAGCACGCACACACAAACACTAGCCTTACTGCACCCAACCATCAAGAACACACCAACCCCTACGTAATATACCATGCTAGAAACACAATTAAAACATATTGAACTCATGGCTTTCAATCACTACCCTGTGAGTTCTTCACAATAATACAATAAGAATTCTCCTCACAAACTTTCATATAAAAGGGACGTAAATGGGAAGAAAGCTTACCTCCTTGTTAGAGGATTTTTAAATCTTTAAACTCGAAATTATTAAAAGCCTTGGACTTCACTTAAAACTTAACCAAATGGAAAAAAATCACTAAGTTTAAAGGAGAAACATAGGGCGACCATCTCGGAGGAAGGGTTGTTTTGTCCCTTACACACAACTAACATAACCTCCTAATTTTTCATGGATGAATTAAGCTACAAATCCATGGTGTTATTCACTTGCCTTGACCAAAAATTTATGAGCTTTTCAAGAACCCTAATTAGGAAAATTAAGCCAGCTATTCTAGGGAGAAAGGAGAGAGCTTGAGAGACTTAGAAAAATCTGAAATTTTTAAGTGAAAAGTGAGCAAGAATGAACAGATTCTTAGTCCTTATAGGGACCTCTTCGGCTTCCTCGTTTGACCCGTGATTTGAACTAGATTTGGTCCATATTATTGGGCCAACTTGGGTCAAACTTTTTTATTGATTTTGTCCTTCATTTTGGACCACACTTGGGTCAAACTTGTGAGCTGCTTTTTTCCTCTATCTTGGCCACAAATTAGTCAAAGTAGGTGATCCACCTACTTTCCCCCCATAAGCTAGTCAAAGTACAAGTATATGAAGCACCTACTGAGCCTTAATTCATATCTATTTTAGGCCTAACTTGGTTTGGGCTTTGGGGGCAGATTTGGGGCTTCGGGATGCCCAACCTTCTCCATGTTTTTCTCTCATTTTATTTTACTTATTTGGGACAAAATTAAATCCATGAATCTAAGTAGGTGATACACCTACTTGGCCCACTTAACTTGGTCCATTTAGCTTAAGTAGGTGATGAGCCTACTTGTCACCTTTAGCTTAATTAAGTCAAGCAAGTACCTCACTTATGTTATTCCATTTTTCAACTCATAACCTTCTTATCTAACAAATACTTACATACATTTAACCACTTTAAACTATAGGCTCAAATATCACCTTACCATCTCAAATTTAATTACTTCCTTTAATATTAACTTAATCGTATACATGTTGAAAAGTACGGTGCAGTATATCTTAACTCAAAGATAAAGGACAATTTTGATCCTTTTCTCACTTAATTTTTATAGTGATATGTATTTTCTAAACAAGTTGATTCATCATAATTTAATTATTTGGTCATTACAATCTGTGTGTCCTTAAACCACATGTATAAATTTAATTATGTCGATTTAAGGGTAAACACACATGTAAAGAGAGCTTCAGCTGAACATAAACACCCATAAAACCTTACTACACAAAAAAAATCTTTCATGTCATCCTTCACTAGCCATGAGTGGTGATCAAAGATTATATGATCTCATAACCCATAATGATTTATATAAAATTTATTGTCATTTGCCCCCCTATAGGAGACTGTACAAGAGATTGGGTTCTGAGATTAGGATGTATCCAAAAATCAATAAGATAATGAAACCTTTAACTTGAGATATTATTTATAAGTTCAAAATATTCAATCTAATCCATCAAATACATTCAAAATATTAGCTTTTGAATATTACATCTTTATATGTGAAGAACTAATAGTGCTTCTACTTATAGTCAGGAACTATTTCATTCACTTCTTGGACATCATGAATTCTTGGCTTTTGCTTAATCCCGGAACCATCATTCCCCTCTTCATTACCTCCTCCAATATTTCTGTCTTCCTGAGAGAGCTGCACCTTGGATATTTTTGGGTCATTGTTTATCATCTCAGTATGCACAACCAATGCTCTGCGCATTGGTAATCTTCTAGGGAAAGCCTTAGGTCCATCATAGCTTCTCAGGCTGATGAGGTGATGAAGCCATGTGACTAGTTCAAGGATATGCTGGTCCATCTTCTGTTTGTCTGCATGATAGAGAGTCTGCAACCGAATGATGTTCTTGTGTCCAAGAGTCTTCTTGCCAAAATTATTTCTGATAGGAAGAAATTTTTAGCATTACAATTTTTAAGGATGGAGTCAAAATAAACGTCAAGTATTTGATCAGGAGTGGGGAAAATGGGTGTGGTAACACAAAAGTATGAAACTGACCCAGTGGTAGCCCACTCTCCAATCCACCCGAAACCTTGATGTGCTCTGTTATCCAGTTTCCAGCAAAGATGCAAAAGAATAAGTATCAATACATTAGAAAACTTGAAGAAAGAGGACCAACTTTTATACCCATCAGGTTTATATAGAGAAAAGAGAGAGTGTTTGCACTTGGTTTCAACAAATAAAACATCACCGCCAACACATACTTTGTGGTATATGTAGCTATTGGGACAAGCCACTCAAGAGTAATTCCTATTTTTGCTTTGATCTGAGAAAGTGTGAGCTGCAACAAGAACAATGAGAAAGACCTATTTTACATACATATACCACTTTATGTAGAATCATAAAATAAAATAAAAAGTTACACTATCTACCTTTGGTGAGAGCAAAAAGGGAGCAGAAAAAATGAATATAAGATACAGTGGATGAAAATAGAGCCATAAGAAGAAAAATATATAGAGTACTAACCTTTTCCTTGCTAACTGCCTGCAAACAAGAATGAAAGGTTGTCTTCACGATGGGGGGCAATCCATTATATAGTGTGTCCCTCATGTTATGAGGAAAGGAATCGGGACATAAGGCCTGACATGATATCAAATCCCATAATAAAAAATACTATTTGCAGTAGTTATAGGAGATCAATTGAGCAGAAATACTTACAATATTATCTATTTGAGCAATTAAGTTAGCATAGTGTAAAGCAAGACCAGCTTCTCCCAATCTTTCTAATTTTCTTGTAGGTTCCTTGCTAGAGGATGTCAACCCTACTAAAAATAGACATTATATTTCATACAAACATCCATACTGCACAAAAATAAAGAACAAGTATGCATATATGCTAGCTATATCAACGATATAAGAGTGAGAAACGAACAAAATGTTGGCACACTGAACAATTCAAACCATGAAACATTGACCATAAAAGCATAGGTAAAGCTTCATTAATACACCATCACTGGGTATGTTATGCTCTTGCAAGTTACAACTAATAACCTAAACACCATTTCAATTGGTTTTCAAGTTTGTAGATAATCATTTGCATGTCTTTTCCTGTTCCTCTTCTTTTCTTTTTTCTTTTTGCCAATTCAACTTACTTCAGCCTCTGCTCTATAGGAATTGAAGTATTTGGTTGTAGGTAGGATAAATATATAGACCACCATTTAGGGAAATACGTAAATGAAGTGATAAAATCTTTCTTTGGCGAGAATTTTAGCAAGAAAGGATGTCCAAAAGATCTTTTGCTGATAAGTGAATAGACATAAGAACTCTTAACACGATAGAGCTAAATGACTATTCACTGGATTTTATCCTAAAACATAGTTTCATTAGTAAAGAAGAGTTAAACTAAAAATGCAGGTTGCGGAACTGTAATACAGGACAAAGGATGAAATCCTTAGCTTGGGACACTTCTGCAAAACTAATGCAAAAATCTAAACTTAAAATTCTGGAGTTGTTTGTGACAAAGATTATTTGGAAGTACTATTGAATTTAGAGAAACAATTTAAGCATTAGGATTCTCTGGATTCAGGCTGAAAATAAAGCATAGATCTCCTTACAGAATTTAAAGAAAAAATTCAAGCAAAAGAATTAATTGAATTCACATTGATAAGAGGTATACTCTCTAATCTACATATGCCAAGGTGTTTATACAAGTTGGTTCAAAATACATTTCATGCTCAACCAGACGCTAAAACAAGTTCCTTAGGCAATAGCATAAATGTATATTATAATTGTATGCTAATGTTTTGTCTAAGTCATTATTTACTTTAATCAAGAAAATATCATTGTCTACTTGGACACAAATACAGGAAAATTAAGATTTATTTTATTTGTGCCACGTAGACTGTATCTATCAAATTTTGTTTCCAAAATTTTACTAATCAAAAATGAATGCTAAAATGTTGTATATTTAAATTAACTCATTTCCTTATTATATTAAACTAATTAAATTGGCTTAGGTTTGTTCTTTATGTTATTCAATTAAATATAATTCAAGTGCTCACGGACTCTCTTCTCGTAATCATAGTATTTCATTTTGACAAAATATACCAAATCACTTTAAATAGATAAGAATCATCTGATTCCTTTTTTGTACTCAACTAAATCAAACTAATATTACCATGATCATATTTTTTCTTGTGGTATATATATTTCTCAAGTCAATATATATTTTGGATGTTTAATTCTATATGGCTAGTCATAACTTACGGGTTTAGAGCCATAATTCCATATTATCAAACACCAATGATGGCTTTGACAGCAAAAATATAAGTACTAGTACTCTTATGAACATACCATGGGTAGTAAAGGCATGAAGATTTTAATAAAGGCCAAAACTTGTGAAATATTTAAAAAAAATTCCCGACATTCTCGTACCGTCATCCTCGAATGCTTCTGAAATCTCTTGATGAATAAAAGTAACAATGTCAACAAGCTTCTCCACAACCTACAAGAATGAAATATGGGACCCTTATAAAAAGGAAAAGGATGAAGTATAGGGTAAAGGGGGTACCTATCAAGTCAATAATAGTATTTAAAAGATGAATAAAATTTTCATTTCAACTATTAAAGACAAAAAAAGCTTGGTACCCTGAGCTTAACCAATTATTAAAGTAACATGAAATAGTTTTAATTCTACAGTGATCCTTATAATTTTTATTTTAGAGGAAGTTAATGAAGCCTTTTTCTCAACTGAAGCATGAATTGAAAAGGAAGTCAAAATGATATTTTAGTCAAAGTACCTCTTCCAGACTCTTGAACCAAAGAGACTTCTTTTTCAAACTCTTCACATTTTTTCTTTGATATTTTAGCTCTCTTTGTAACATCAAGAGACTTTCTCCTACAAGTGAAGGAAAACATCTGATCTGTCAGTTTAAAATAATTATCATATGATATCAATCAATTTAACAAACAGAAACAAAATACCAAGAAGTTATTAGAAGAACTGAAACTAAGGAATATACTTCTCCAGATGAAGAACTTAGGCATATACTTCTTGTCTTTCAATTAATGTAAGTTCTTGGTTAAATGAATATTAGTAGAGTGTGAAAAAATTAGTATATTAATGTCAACTTGGAGGAATCCCCAAGAATAAATATTGATATATAATATCCAACTCAGTTCAACACAATATCACTGACACAAATGAATTGACTTCACATAGCTAGAGACCTATAATTTGGATATACGGATAACAATCCCATGCTTTTCTATTTGAATCATACGGAACATGCAAGTTGTTGAAATTGTATCAGATTGTCTCATTGTAGTCACAAAAATCAAAAATTTTAGAACCTAAGGACAAATCTTTTGAAAAGGAGAATGCTATTGAATAACATCATATCTCCATAATAATCATTAATACTTTGCTCGAAATGTAATCTTACTTGACTCATTATTTAAGGTGTAACTTTACCTAACAACTTCTACTTCAACGTGATAGAAGCATTGAATACATAAATTCGGATCAAATTGATGAAACCAAGTTGTATGCACTCGCCGAATAAATATTGCTACTTTCTATTGCAAATTTTTCTGGTACAAGTTAATATATTGAAGAAACTATGAATTATGTTTTATGGAAACATGAGAGTCAATCATTTTCTTTCACCAAATTTGCATTCAACCCCTCTCCTCCAGAGAAATTGTTAAGAGGTAAGACAATACTAATAAAATAGAAGTAAAATTGTACCTTTGAGAGGCAGTTTTAAAAAATTTAATTCCTCAAGTTTCTTTCGATAATCCTGTTCAAATTTATCCAGCGCATGCAGCTCATGATACAGTTTCTGCAAAGAAATGAGGAGTCGCACTTTTATCATTGCTATAGAATAGACACTAAAGATGTGAACCATATCTTTGTAGAGAAAATGTCATTACAAAGTGTTGGTGGAACAAATATCAATGAGTTTCCTCTAGGTGATTTACTTTATAACACTTCTGCATACTCATCTATATCTTCTATGCATAATAGATTAATCCCATCGATCAGCAAAAATACCGTAGCAAGTAAATATAAATCTCGAAAAAAAGTTAATAACGAATGAAAAACACCTTCTAAACCACCCCCATCAATCCAAAAGTAAAGGACATCGCCTATATATTTGCATGACCCCTACTAAACCCAAAACAATGACCCCGCTTGTTCAGTACTGCAAACTCTTACAGGAGGATGTTGCCCCATCAAAACTACCAACAACTTCAATTGTTGAATCATGTCCAAGTTAGATTATAGGCTAAAGTAAAAAGCAAGGGAGTGTAGTTAGGTTCGATGCCATTGATTCAGTTTGAGGAAGGTCCGCAGGTAAGAGAATTGCTTTTGTTGAAGAAGCAACAAATAAATAAGCTCAGACTAAAGTTAGCAGCTTTTATAACTTGATCTCGTGAAAAAGGCATGTTGCAATATCAAAAAAAACTAAAGAAAGTAAAAACCCCAAGAGAGTAAACATACAAGCTCCAATTTTTCCAAAATCATGTTACAGAAAATGTCAACTAACCACATGTTGGTATCATCATTCTATCTGAGCATATAAAAGTAAATGAGAAAATATGTTACATCATTAAATATGTATTAGCTATTCAACATAGGCATTTAACTGGTTATCTAGCACACTGTCAATAAAGCTAACAATGAACCCCATCAATTAGAGTATTGCAGCTCATGTTCTCTACTTTTTTGGTGTACTTTTTGTATATGAGCATATTTTTTGTTGAAAATCAATAATATGTGTTACTTTATCCCTAAAAAAGGCATATAGAAGAAAAATTATGATTAAATGTAATAAGGAAGAAAGAGCTCCAGATAATATGTTAAGCATAAAAACATGTACAAAGGTAAAGACAACTCAAAACAAAATGAAGCATACAGAAGTATGTTGTGCCAGAGTTATCAGCTCCTGCATTGTCATTGCAGCCTCTGCTTTTAGTTGTTTATGAGTAAGAGTGTCCATGTCCAACCTACAAAATTGTTAAACATTTTCATAAACATCATATTTATTGAAATAGAATTGCAATAGTATTTTACTCCTTTAATAAAAACATATCAACTTACTTGGAAAAATAGCGACCTAGATTGTGCCATTGTGGGTCTTTACACATATCTCCAAATCTGATGACTTCACGAGACAAAAGAGAAAAATCCTCCCTGTGGAAAATGCACAAAAAAATCAACAATTCCTTTTACACCCTAATCTTTTTGCAGGATTCTGGAAGGCAATTCTGATTGAATCATGTCCACTATATTTTAATTTTTAGATTTTACATACTTTATTTGATGTATTTTCAGGTACCTTAAACTTTGAGTTATTATAATTTTAAATTGAAATAGTATAAGGAATATATCCTTCAGTATCCTGCTTTTTATTTTTTGGGATGACACTCCCTGGCTATATGTATGCGGCCTATAAAGCCTTCAAGTGAAGAAAAAGTAATTGGAAAAAGAGCTACATGAAAACTAAAACTAAAGAAAAACATTTAAAAGAAAAAGAAATCCAGTTACCAACTTAAAGCTTTAGAAGAGGGCATTTAATAATTTTTATTTTGATTCCAAAAAACTAGAGACACCCATTGGTATATGATTCATTTCTTTCAGTATTTTTCTTTTTTTTTTCTAAAGGATATAATTCATTTCTTTTATTTTTATTTTTGTTTTGATTAGTGAAGAATGAATATTTAACTCTCCAACCTTTTGTCATCAGCAGCTATAGTAAGCAGCTCCTTCATATTAGTAGAAACTAACTCTTGCACACCTTTTGAAGGAAGAACTTCCTGTTTTAAATACTGGACATTTTCTTCAGAAAGAGATTGCAATAAGTTTGCAGCTTTGGTAATAGTATTTGCAATTTCAAATGCTAGGATACATATTTTGTCTTCTCGAGAAGTCATTCCAGTCATGAAGCCTCCCGAATTCAAATTCCGCATGCTGCTACCAAGTGTATCTAAAACTTCTACTGCCTTTTCTAGGCCAACTGTACTGGCTTTTCCAAGAAAAGAGCTAGGGACCTGTTACAAGAAATATTATGTCTTGTTATCTTACTTCAACTCATAAAGAATAAGGGAATTCGTATGGATCTAAAGATAAAGCAATATTAGGAATATGATGGTTGTTCAAACATCACACATGTCATCAAGGAGATCAACTAAAGAACAGAAAATAGGTGCAAAATTAACCCTCATAGATATTTTTAAAGTCATTATTATTTTGAACAAGACTCTAGGATACTCACAAACAACCATTGAATTCAGAGTTTTAGTTTTAGTGTCTGAAATCAGTCTTATTCTGCTAATGGAAATAAAGACTGGTTAACTTCTAATCTTTAGTAAGTACTTACTTGTTTCACTTCAACTTTAATTTTTCAAATGAGCTTATTAGATGCTTAACCATCGATCTTGTTACCCATGTTTATGTCAGATGACTTTAACCTAATGATTTCCAATCAACCTTGTCCCAGTGGTCATCTTCAAGTGAACCTCAAGTTCTATAACAGCAAATTTTTAACAATCCAAGATCACCATTTGGTAAATATGCCTCGATTAGTGTGACCCAAATACTCGTCCTTTAGATCTTATGAATAGTTGAAAACTCTTGAAGATTAGCATAATCAATACAGGTTTCCTCTATAACAATTTAAACTTTTAAAGAGGTGGTTCATACAATTTAACATGACACAAACAGACAGATGTTACTAAGCAGACAGATGGCCTAGGTCTGATACCTACCATCTCCTGTTCATTAAAAATAGTTTCTTGTTCTCGGACAATAAAAAATATCAAAAGTGAAAGTATATGTTAATATTAAAAATAAAAAAGTCACTCACTGACAACTAAAACGTTTAGTGAGGCCACACAACTTCAAGAATTATGTATATGTTCCATTGTCAATTTATATTTCTTTTTTTTCCTTTTATGACATGATATCTTTCTCTTTGATCATGTATGTGTGTCATTTCAATATTTTTTTTTTACCTCTAATGCCAAGATATCCTATGAAGATATCTTAAATTTTTGCAACTACTAATAAATCTCACTATGTTCTGTCAAACAAATCATGCAAGCTTCCATATTCCTAATATCTGCAAGATAATATTGACTATTGTGATTGTTACAAAATATTTTTATAAGCAATGGACGCCAAATAGATTTTTACATTATTTTTTGCAAACGGCAGTAAATGCAGTCAGTTTACCACAAGAAGTTGGAGTATGTAATCCATGTATACACATATATTTAGTTTTTTTGTCCTTGAACATGTTGATAGAACTTTCAAACTTCTAGTATTCATCCATTTCTTCTTAGAGAGTACAAACCATAATCGCTTCAATAATGTCTAACCGCTTTCAGTTGCTTAGAGCAGGTTAACTGACTTGTAGTATACCCAGCACTAGCACAACAACTCCAAACATCAGAGACTTCTTTTAATATTCCCTTCATTCTTGTATCCTATCTTAGTCATAATTTAAGGTACTTATAAATCAGAGACTTCTTCTAATATTTCCTTCATTCTTGTATCCTTTCTTATTTTCATCATATTATCAAAGTAATTTTTTTTCATTTATTTTTCGTTTCTATAAGTATCTTTCATATGAAATTTAATTAGCCGTTTGTCTTTGTACTACTACAATTGATAGAAACTTCATCCCAATATCTTTATTTCTCTTTTTTGGGGATAAATACCTATATAGTCCTTTAAACTTGACAAGTAAGCTATGACGCTTAAACTATTCAGTGACAAGATATACATCTTAACTTGATAAAAAATGTGTCTTTTAAACACACAAATTCTACCTG